>LOEQ01002213.1:8653-28188 GCA_001685075.1 Bramus lutescens | reverse complement strand
CTTTATTAACCAATGAAAGTAACACAAAGACAGATGACCCTCCTACATCACACAGCCCAGCCCATTGGGGCTGACAAGATGGGTCAGCAGGTAATGGTGCTTACTGCTAAGACTGATAACCCGAGTTTAATTCCTGGGACCCATAAGGTAGAAGGAAAAACTGACTCTTGAAAATTGGCCTCTGACCTTTACTAGTGAGACAATGCCAGTTTCTACACTTCTTACTAGCAGCGTGACTTTGAGTATGCTATGTTGACATCAGTTACTTTATCTGAAAAATAGTGATAATAGCTTGAATAATTATTAAACTAGATTCCATGAGGCTGAGATCTAACAAGTTTACTGTGAGTCAAATCATTGAACACCAATGGTTTCAGAAAGGAAGCCAGGTCTGCAGCACAGCCTCCCACCTGCTTGGGAGACTAAAACAGATGAATCACAAGGTCCAGGCTGTGCTACAAAATGAGTTCAAGACCACTCGGGCCCCATTTGGAGATCCACTCTGAAAATAAAAAGTGAGTTTGGGATGTAGCCCAGCTAGAGGGCATTTGCCCAGCATGTGTGAGGTCTTAGGTTCAAGTTCATACTGTGAAAGAGAAAGTGTAAAAGCAAGCTGTACTCAGTAAATATTGCCAAATCAAACTAATACTACTGGGTATACGATCACTCATTGTAAGTCCTGTGGGACTCATTGTTTTGTCTCTTCATTAGTTATCCAGTCAGCCAATCAGCCAGCGTGTTTTAAATACCAAGTTATACTAGGTTGGGGTAGTTGAGCAATAGTGCCTGTACTCACAGAGTTCCAGGCTAGCAGAGGAGAAGAGAACTTAGACAAAATGGCCAACCATGGATTAAATGCACAGAATGTTTACAGGAAAAGAACTCGGAGAGATGGCTCAGTTGTTACAAGGCCTGCTGTGCAAGCATAAGGACCTGAGTTTGGATCCCCAGCGCCCGTGGAAATGCAAAGATGGGCATGGCAGACTGCTCTGAAGGCTGAGAGAAGGGATTCCCAGAGCAAGCTGGCTAGTTAGAACTAATCTTATCAACAAACTGAGTGTAATTCCTAAGTTTGCCTCAACGAATAAGGTGTACAATGACTTAGGAACACTCCGGACACCAACTTCAGGACGACAAACCCATGTCCACAATTAACCTACCACACACGTGAAAAAAAAGGAAAAAACATCACAAAAGAGTTTGTGTTGAACCTAAAAGGATGACCAGAGAATCACTAAGGAAGAACAGTGTGCTCAAAATTATGATACTAGAATAATGCATGTGACTCTTATCTAATCACACAGGAACTGAATAATGACTATTTATCCTGAGTACCTATAATGTATCAGGCAACACTAAAGCTTCATAGTACCCTATTTTATAAATAAAAAGGTTTTTAAAAAGCATATGACTTACAGAAACCAAGCGTTTCCAGAGACTAAGTAGTGGATGGGAAAGGCCCTGGTCTTTCTGTGTAACCATTTCTAGGAAACAGATAGCCAGTTCCAATAGGAGAACCAAAACACTGAGAGGTTGGATCTCATGGGAGAGACTGGTTGGAACTTGGAATTTTAGCCCAAAGTCCAGGCCAATGTGAAGGAAGGAGTCTCCAGAAAGAGAAGGAACATGTAAATCCAAAGAAGCAGGGAGGGAGCTGGAATGTCCCCCAAGAACCCCAAGAACCAGGAATATACAATATACACTTACAGAAACAGCAGCAGAAACTGAAGCCACTAAGGCCATGAAAGATTATGAAAAATAAATTATGCCACACTAAATTATGTAGACTCTGCTCGGGAGATGAGGAGACAGGCAGAGGATTTCAAGTAGCAGAGTGAGGAGATCAAAGACTGAGAAAAAGGAGGCAATGCAATCTGCTATGAGGCAGAGCTTGCGTGACTGAGACGAAGACTGTCAGTCAGACACATTGACGTGGTCATGACTTTAGGAAAGAGAACCCTTTGGGCTAAAGTCTCCTTATCAACATGTGACTACAATGATCAGATCTGTGATAGGGACTGAAGAACTTAGGTCAGCATCTGTGTTGTATTTCAGATCTAGTAGGCACTCAAAACACAATGGAGGTTATACTAAACTTGTTATTGCTATTACTGTTGTGCTATAAATATATTGAAGCCCAACTTTGGTCTTCTTGAAGGAAGGACATATTCAATAGACTTACTGGTGTTGTTTTACTGAGGCTGTTTAAGAAGTAAAAAATAAAAGGGGCTCTTTGATTTGTTCAGACATTGTAGATAAATCTGTATCAAACAATAGAGTTTCAGGACTACAAAGTAGGTATCAGCAATGTCATGATGTTAAGGGTTCAGTTCACCAAAGACATATAAATATCCTATTGTATGTCTCACCCTGTACTAAAGGCATGAACCACCATGCTTGGCCTCTCATTTACAACACACACTTATCCCTTATTTGTTTACATTACAACTGTAATCTTGGTTCCTTTACCTTCATCTTATAGGAGTGGAGTCTCCATGATAAAGCTAAAATCGATGTCTGAATGATTGACAGAATGTTTTAAGAACCTCACAAGATCTCCTTTACAAAATTCCTCCTGTGCCTTTCCCAAAGCTAGCTATCTACAATTATTTCCCTCCAAGTTTTATTAAAAGTTCCTAAGCTCAAAAAATATTCTTGTTTTTTTTTAAGGGGGCATCAAGGATTCATTAGGATACACTTGTGGATACAGAACAAGATAGATAGCTGTGTGCCCCCCCTCTGCCTGGGGGAGAATGGAACCAGAAATCCAATCTCCAACCACCACATGAGGGAGAGCAAGCAACTGTGCCCCCCCCTTTCCCTTTAAGGCATCAGGTAGGCAGACAAGAAGCACCACCTCTATCAGGCCAGGTAGCCCAAAGTTATGGGTGGAGTTAATGCTCACTACATTTGCCCCTTTTGTCTAAATAAGAAGGTTCTAAACCTAATACAAAACTATATTCAATAAGAACAATTATCAAGTATTGCCAAGGAGAAAGAAAGGGTAATAACATACACAAAAATAGAACTACAACCAACAAGAGCAACATTAAGTAAGAAACACATACTAAATGTTCAGATCACAGGTAAATGGCAAATTATAGAGATTACTCTGAGAGCTATCCTACCCTGCAGAATCTGAGTCTCATACCTGATATGCTCTTAGTTAAGATATGAGAGAATTATAACTGTGACCATCTAGTCTTCAACCCCATCAAAGACCTGAGAAGGAAAATAATATTACCTGAGTAAGCAGGAAGTGTAAGCAAGAGACCTCCAAAAGACACAAGAAATGACAGAAGCAATCACTCAAAGACTCTGCAACATTTGGGGTACCAAACTTTGGCTATAGGTCTAGAATATCTGAGAGACCATTTTTTAGAAGCAGGAAAACTTGAAAGACTTGTTCTACCCTGTCATGGCAAGGTTCAGCAGTTGCTTTTCCCTGTATCCTGCTTGTCCAGATTGGACAGCCTGCTTACTGTCCACTCTGTCCATCTGTCAGCAGTTGCGCCAAAGACAGTTCTTTGCCCATTATGTCAGTTTTGCCAAGAAGAAAACAAGCTCCATATGGAGTTCTTCAGTGCCCATCATTCTCTTGGGAGTAGATTGGTGATGCCAGGAGCAGTCATGTCTCACATCAACAGAATTCTAATTTATTGAAACATTTAAATGACGTATTCTGTAGGTCTTTGAAGTGTTTGAAGATTACCCATCTATGTGGAGTACATCTCTGTGAATCTAGAAAACCTAACTAACACTATAAGTATGACAAACGTGGGTGACTATTAATACATAATTCTTTTTTGTTTGCTTGCTTGTTTTGGTTTGGTTTTTTGTTTCTTTTTAATTTTTATTGATTTTATTGAGCTATATTTTTTTCTGCTCCCCTCCCTTCCTCTCCCCTGCCCTTCAACCCTCCTCCCATGGCCCCCATGCTCCCAATTTACTCAGGAGATCTTCAAGAAATATTCTTAAAAGGGCCAGATAGTATATAGTTCAGGGTTTGTGAGCCAGATGGTCAGTTACTAAGTTGGACACCTAAAACCTAAAAGACAATACAATTAATGTGCACAGTTGCCAATAAAACTTTATTTACAATAACAGGTGGCAAGCCTTCTGACCTGCCCTCTGTTCCTCATATTGTAGTCAGGGAAAGCCATTTCTAAATGTCACTCCTCTGTTTAAATACTAAATGGTTTCCCATTGAATGCCCTCAGGATAAAGGTCAAATTTCTTAACTGGATTAACAAATTACCTCCATTAGCCTCCTTTCTAACCATTCCAGAAGTGTTCTAACTCATTTTTCATCAATATCTATCTACTTTAAAACCCAACAGTTTCAAGTTTTCCCTTCCTTCTACACAACTGTAAACGATGCTTTGGGAGCCTCAGATTCTGTTCTCAGCAGCCACACTCCCCACCGCCCGCCCCCAGCCAGCAGCTCAGTTGACACCGCTCTTTTATGTTACAGGTCCCACATTACACATGGCTTCTCCCAGGAGGCCTTCAGCGAGTCCTCTCAAGCTCTCAAAGTGCTGTGGTTGCTGGTTCATGGGATGAATCTCCTATTAATCAGAATCTCTGGGAGACGACTGTGAACTCCCAAGCACCCAGAAAATAACTGGTGAACACAGAGGGGTGTGTGTGTTTGTTTGTTTAACTTAAGAGTAAGGAAGAAAAGAGAGCAGTGTGCCAAAGGCGAAGGTGGAAGGGGTTCGGGGAGGGAAAGGCTAAGTGACAATAAACTGTGATTGCTAGGTTTGTTTGTTTTTTAAGTCGCTGGTAGAGCAGGTTCTGATTGCTGTCATGGTTCCCACAGAGGCTTAGGAAGCATACATCCCAGGGTTTCCCAATATTGTGACCAATACAAAGCAAATTTGGTCATTTTCCTCTGAGTGACCTTGGCTTGCATTGCTAACCAACACTCACATTTCAATATCATGTGGTAGGCATTTTCTATGCTCCAAGGGTTCCTTTAGTCTTCGTTCAACCCTCCCATGAACACTACAGAGACTCTCTTTGTTACTCGCCCTTTGTACTGACGAAGCTAATGCAGGAAGAAGCAACACTCAGAGGAGCAGAACAAGCAGTGGAGCTGGGATGTGAAGGAAGAGAAGCCTGACCGCCTCCAGGGCTCACTGCTACCGCTCAGCTCTTTGCAGGAAGCAGGACCACGTTCATTTTCACCTCTCTGGGTGTAGGTCTTCTATGCCTCTGCTGCAAGTCTCATCCTGAATTTTATGGACAGTGTGGTTGCATCCAGCCTATTTATCACATTTGTTCCACAAAGCATTGGCTAAGTACTGTTCAGGTATCATAACAGGCAAGTTTCACAGACCTACCAAAAAAAGGTTAGCTCTGCTTTGCAGATGAGGAAATGCACAAAGAGACAAAGAGGCACAGGGATATTCTCCAATGGTACCCACCTGGAATTCCAGCACTCAAGAAGCTGAGGCGGGAGGATCACAAATTCGAGGCCTATATATCAAGACCCTATCTCAGAATCAAAGAAAAACTCATTTAAATGTGACCCAGTCCATACGTGTAGGTACAAAGAATACAGGTGACAGGGAGAAGCAGCCCACAATCCTCCTCAGATGGGTGGAAGTGTGCTGAAGCTGAACAACTCAGACTTCAAGAATCTTTGATAGTAGATAAGCGAATATAGACTTATTGCTGCCAAATAAACTATCATAAACGTAGTGACTTCAACATCCACTTATCAGCTAGCAATTCCATGAGTCAGTATTGGCCTGGACTTGGAGATTTCTCCTGTTTTCAAATGGATTTAACTCTGTATTGACAGTTAGCTGGGAGCCCACAGGGGACTTGATGATCCAAGATGGTCTTTCAGGTGATTGGGACCAGTTCACATTGATGTTCGGAGGAGCCCTTCTCTGGAGAGTCAATGCTTGCTTTGCCTTTTCCTCTCAATAGATTTGGAACAAAGAATCCACTGGCCTGGGCAACTTACACTGCCAGCTCATCTGGTCGCTGCTGCTGGTGTCGGCTGGGTGTCTTTCTCCATGTCACCTCCCGTCCTAGAAAGGCTCACCCAGGTTTCTTTCCATAATGACAGGAGAGGGAGAAGAACATTTCTGAAGGCCTAGTCCTGAATTTCCAGATTATTTTTGCTGCATTGCCCAGCCTCCCGGCAACTTAGATGCAAGGAGGCAGAAACCTGAATTCCACTTTTTGATAGGAAGATAAACCAGATGAACAACAATGTCCCAAGCAAAGTCTGTTTCTCTGGCCTTCTTCATTTGTAAATAAAGGTAAATTACTAACCCTCTAAAACTGTCCACTGCCCTTTTCCCAGGAAGAGCATATTTAAAGTGTCACCTGGAGATGGTCCCACCCAAATTACCCCAGGCCAACTACCACAACAGCACAAGATAAATGGTTTATTTCCTAGAGAATCAAGAGGATCCACACAGAGTGTGGAACCCAACAAAGACCAGGCCAGAAATACCTTAATGACAGGTATAAATAAGGTAAAGCCCTACCCAAGTAGGGATGGTTAGCAAGTGGGTGAGTTTGAATGGATGAAAGCCATGGGTCAGCAACAGTCAATCTTATCAAGGTCAGGAGGGTTCACCTGGACTCGTGGCTTACCTGCTATCCAAAATTCCTAACAGAAGACACATTGGCTCTAATTCTGAAACTTCATGCAAGTTTTTTTTCTCAAAGGGCAAAGAAAGGACTGAGAGCAACTTAAGGACAATGGGCAAATCTGGGAGGAGTGGGGGAGGGGAGGCGTAATCAAAACACGGCATGAAATTTTCAAAGCACGATAAAAGGCTTGAGGTGGGGCTTTTTGTTTCCTTGGATTCTTTTTGTTCTTACTTTTTGTTGTTGTTGCTGTTGTTGTTTTGTTTCTGCTTTTGTTGCAAAGAAAGCAGGATCTCTTTGCCTTCTACGAAAAGCCCCAAACGTCTTTTAAGGAGGGAGAAAAGCTCTCCTCGAGCAGAGCAAAAATGCCCAAAGAAAAGAGGGTCAAGGGAAGGAAGTGGCCCTGGCCCTCAGCAGGAAGCCAAAAGGTGGCGAGTTCTCTGGGAGGAAGGGACTAAGAACTTCTGCATTGGACGTCCAGCTACCTCCTGCCATTAATCACCCAGGCCCTGGACCAGCAATCAGCTACCCAGCTGTTTAACCTTGCCCACAAGGACAGGCAGGAGACAAAGCAGAAGAAGCAGAGGCTGCTGGCAACGGGGACATCCCAACCAAGAGACCACCTGCCCTTCGAGCAGGACAGTCACCACCTTGGTGAAGACCAAGAAGGCACACCTCTTGGTGCTTGCCCGCGACATAGACCCCCATTGAGCTGTTGATTTTCCTGCTTGCTCTGGGTCTCAAGATGGCAGTACTCCGTTGCATCATTAAGAGGAAGGCCAGGCTGGGGTGGCTGGTGTATAGGAAGACAAGCACCACCGTGGCCTTCACACAGGTTAACTCACAAGACAAGGGTTCTCTGGCTAAGTGGGTGGAAGCTATCTGGACCAGTAACAATGACAGACACCAAGAGATCTGCTGCCACTGGAGGGTAGGGTGGGGGGCAATGTCCTGAGTCCTAAATCTGTGGCTCAAATTGCCAAGCAGGAATAAAGCAGAGTCCAAAGAACATACTTCTGAACTGGGTTAAGTGTCCACTGTTAAGTTTTCTGTTCATAAAGATAAATAAAAAATTACCCTTAGAAAAGGAAAATATTTTTTTAAAAATAGAAAAATATATTTTGTCGAAAAATAAGTAGATCTTTGTTTTTATGGAGAGCAAATGGTTCTTATTGCAATGTTTACTTCTGTTATAGGTAGAGCAGGACTGAGCCAGCATTTGGAGATTGGTCTTTTAACCTTATTTATAGGGTTTGACTGAATGCTCATTCAGTCTGAGTGATGACATCTGGGGCATGATGATATGAAATGAAGATGGAACCTTTGGTGGAAAATGGCTGAAGAATAAAGATGAGTTCCCCAGACTGAAAACTTTAGAAAGAAGAAATACAAGCCTGGAGAGAAAGCTTACGGGGAAGGACAGGGAATACCCCTGAGCCCTTCATCTGGAAGGTTTTTCTCTTGAGTGGAGTTATTAGCTCCTTTGGAAAGAACCCTGAGGGCTGGGGAGGGAAGGGTGCTTGCCTATATTCTCATTCCTTATAAGGTTGAGGCAGAAGAATGGTGATGTCACCAGACTGGGACACATAGTGAGACACTATATCAATCAATCAACCAATCCCTGGAGAACTGGATGACTCCATCTGATACACATCTGATACACAACTCTCTGTGCTCAGTTTCCATCCCATGCATAGTCTGACTGCATAAAAATAGACTTGGGAGTAGAAAAACACTCTATCCCAGGGAGAAAAGCCGTGGTTAAAGATTGTGGTGCCATTTTTAAGTGGTTGGGCTGGAGGTTACAGAAGTCAATGAGCCAGGCTGACTGAGGGAGGGCTTATTGATTTTTGTCTTTATTTTTTAATGAGAAAGATTTGAGAGTGTTCTACTGGCTAAGAGTAAGAACACAGTTGACAGTCACTGGGTCAAGATGAGGGAGAGGAAGGGAGGACCACATTGGTGGAGGAAAGAGAGTGGCTTCTTCCAAGCTTTTAGTTAAAATATAGGATCCATTAGCAGAGAGGCGCCAAATATTACAAACTGTTAAACTTCTTTCCGAGGCTCATTTCTTTCACGTTCAACTTTCTCGAGGTAAAACAGTAAAGAGTCCACCTGAGTCCTGGGGTAGAGGAAGAGGCAATCTTCATGCCAGGAAAGTGTTTAGTTGTCCAAGTTTTATATACTTTTTAAATGTTAGTAAAGCCTGTTTTCATTAAAAATGAGAAGGGATTAAAAATGAACAGGGCACCTAATGTTAATAATAAATGATGAACAGCATATTTAATATGTCATGGTTACACTGGGAAGAATAACTCTAGAAGATAAGGGGCTGAAAAGTCAAAGACTGGAGTTCAGATCCCAGCACCCATATGTTACATGTCCCACATGTCTGTAACCCCAGTAAGAGGCAAAGGCAGAGCAGCCCCACAGGGACTTGTTCGTTCTCAGCCTGGCCAAAAACTGTGAGCTCCAGGTTCAGGAATACGGCTAAGCAAGATGAAGAGATGCCCAACACCTTCTTCTAGCCTGCACATATGTGCACACCACACACATACAGACACCACACACACACAATTAAAAAGTAATAAAACCTATTTAGTCATGTTGCTCAGTACATGCATTGATTACTCATACAAAAGTTCCAGGAGAAAGTAACACTGACCTTTAAGCAACACCTCTGAAAATTCTGTTTTTCTGATCCCTTTTGCTTTTCTGTATTAAGTACTGTATTAGTCAGGATTCTCAAGAGTTGCAGAACTTATGGAATGAATCTCTCTCTATATATATATATATACATATTAGTTGGATAGATATAGAAGATAGATAGATAGATAGATAGATAGATGGATGATGGTTGCTATCTATCTATCTATCTATCTATCTATCTATCTATCTATCTATCTTAGCCTGCTGCCCAGCTAATCCATCAGTTAGCCCAAGAATCTGGTAGATGTTCAGTCTTACAAGGCTAAGAATAGAAAGCCCAAGAACCCAGTAGTTGCTCAGCCCTATAAGACTGGGAATCTCAGCTGGTCTTCTATGTATCCTGGAATCCTGAGAAGTCGGCTCCAATGCCAGTGAAGGAAGGGATGTGTTTGCAAGGTGAGGGCAAGCAGGCAAAGACAGAAGCTCCCTTCTTCTATGTCCTTATATAGATTTCCAGCAGAAGGTATGGCCCAGATTAAAGATCTGTCTTCCTGACTCAAGATTTGGATTAAAGGTGCGTGTCTTCCTGCCTCAAGATTTGAATCAAAGGTATGCGTCTTCCTACCTCAAAGGTCTGGACCAGAGGTGGATTCGCCCACCTGAAACCAAACAAAAATAATCTCTCCCAGGTATGCCCTCCATTTCTGGATTGTAGCTCATTCTAGATAGAGTCAAATTGACCACTAAGAAGAACTATCACAAGTACCTTCCCCAACTATCACTATACTCTGAAGCCACTAGATTGCCACAACACAAACACAGGAAATCAAGGTGCCGTCAGTATTCATTACCATGGTAAAGTCTCCATTTCCTCACTTAGAAAATGGAGTAACAATATGGTTCACATTCATTAGATGGCTGCAGGAGGTCATTGAGGTGCCATGTGGATTGCATACACACAAATTTAACATAAAGTTTACTGTGCCTTTTCTTTGCATTAAAGTTAAGGGCTAATAATTAGTCAAATGGGATTAAAGACAGAATTTGTATTCCTATCAATGACAAAAAGCTCTGAGGTGCAGAAAGTAATTTTTCAGAGGAAAAAAAGGGGATGTCAGCTGGGCAGTGGTAGTGTACACCTTTAACCCCAACACCCAGAGCAGAGCCAGGTGGATCTCTATGAGTTGGAGGCCAGCATGATCTACAGAGTGAGTTCCAGGACAATCAGGGCTACACAGAGAAACCCTGTCTCAAAAAACAAAAAGAAAAAAGGGGGGATGTTGAGGGCAGTATATATAAAAGGGGGAAAGGACTCAGAGGAGGTGCCAGGAGGGGTTTTGAGGAGAATGGAGGATTGGGAAGGTAAGAAAATTAACAAAGATAAGGGGTGCTTAATGAAGAAAACCTTTTTAACCTTACTGATCAAAACCTATAAAGCCAACGCCTTGAAACTTAAAGTCATTGTTATGATTATCGTTTTTAAAAATGTCATAGTTTATTTCCCAGGATAGTCTAGAATGTACTTGTGTGTTGTGTAGTTGTTGTTGTTCTGACTGGTGGTGGTGATGGTGTTTTTAAAGTAGGTTCTTATGTAGTCCAGGGTAGTCTTGAACCCAGATCTTTGTGATTCCACCTGTGTTGAAATTATAGGTTTGTGCCACCATACCTCTGCTGTACGCTTTTGTTGTTTTAAGACAGAGTCTCACTCTATAGCACTATACATTCTCCAACTCAGGATGATCCTCCTACCTTTGCCTCCTAAGGGCCAGGATGTATATACTACTATATGCCTAGCTTGAGAAAGTAATTCTTTGTTGAAATGTTAAAAGTATGCCTTTTTTTGCATTTAAAGCCTTTTATTAGGGTGAGTATATAGCTCAATTAATCAAATGGCTACCTAGCATGCATGAGGCCCTGAGCCTGATCCCACCATTCAGCTGTAATCCTAACACTTGGTAAGTGGAGGCAAGAAGATAAGAAATTTAAGGCCATTCTCAGTTATGTAGTAAGAGTGAGGCCAACCTGGGCTATGTGAGACCCTACCTCAAAAAACAACCTATTATTTTTCAGTTCTATAAGTGAAAAGTCAGGTATTGTTTTTTAGGGAAAAAAAAGCATATTTCTATCTTGCTTTGTTTATAGCACAGTAGCTCATGTAAGTGACAATAGCTTTTCGATTATTTTATGAGTACATTTGTCTGTGTGAGGGTGATGGATCCCCTGGAACTGGAGTTACAGACAGTTCTAAGCTGCCATGTGGGTGCTGGGAATTGAACCTGGGTCCTCTGAAAGAGCAACCAGTGCTATTAGATGTTGAGCCATCTCTCCAGACCCCAAGTTACAAAAGTTTTAATGATCCTATAGGAGACTTTAAAAATAATAAAGAATTAGACTGATGAGGATTGAATCCAGATTTTATGAACTTTGTAACCCAGAGAAAATGACATGACCTTTCTGTAACTCCATGTCCTCATTTGTAAAAGGAGGGTCCTAATAGTATCTATCTCATAGTATTTTTATGAGAATTAAACTAGATAGTTTATGTTTTAACTGCTTGGCATACAAGAAGCATGCACAAACAATAATTATAATACTCATAATAAAGTCTTGCATAGTTGCTTCGTCTTCAAGTGTTAGCCCTCGAGGAGTCTTAGAGTAGTGGCTTCATGCAGGTAAATAGTAATGACTCAAACAGATGCTAGCATGGATAACTAGAAAAAGTCTCGTCTACAGGAGTCCCTGGATTGCCTTGGGACTGTATTTATCACTAACTTTCTGAAGACCTTTAGTACAACCACCATTCCTGGTGGTCACATGGCCCAGTTCTGTCTCCAACCCAGATGGAGGACATCTCTCTTTATCCTACCTTGTCCTAGAAGGCAAAATGCTGACCAAGGTGGTCTCCATGGTTCTTACAGGAAATCTTCAGCCTTCTTGCCCATACTAGTCAGTCTTTATGAGAACCGATAGATTCTCTGGTGGCAAGGGATCTGGCTGTCCAGGTTTCTACAAATCTCCGCATGCTGGCAGCCCATGGACTGGTGGCTCTTCTCTAGGAGACTCTGCCAAGAGGTTGGTGCTCCACATAATCAGGCTTATTGTTAAGTCACCACTTGGGTGTCAACTGCTACTGTGTTATTCCTATATCCCTAGCGTGTTTCCTTGGGAACACCACACAATAGAGGCTGGGAGATTGGGACTAAAAACGGGAGGCTGCCTATATTCCCAACTACTTCGATTCCAGAAGCCTGCTAGATCATCCATACCATTGAGTCTTACCTTTTAAATTAAATTGAATTATTTGAAATACCCCAGTCTGATTCAGCCCGTTCCTCGCCCTCTGAATCCTTCCCATTCCCTGCCTTTCTTAATATATGACTTGTGAATTTCTCATCTTGGAACATCTTTCCTCCTTCACCGCTTAAGCCAAGGCCTCGCTCTCCCACATTTTCCTGGTATGTCTCTCAAATAGAGACCATGTTTCTCACACCCACCTAGGATGTGGGGAAGACACTTCTCTTGTTCCCTTTTCTGCTCCCTCCTAAAACTCCGGTTCCTCTGAAGTTCTTACCACACTGTAGTATGTGTTGACAATACATGCCTTTTAGATTTATTTAAGCAGACTTTAAGAAAAAGACCAAAGCCAGGCAATGGTGGTAAATGTCTTTGATCCTAGTGCTCAGGAGGCAGAATCAGGCAGATCTCTGAGTTTGAGTTCAGCTTGGTCTACAGAGTGAGTTCCAGGAGAACCAGAGCTACACAGAGAGCCCCTGTCCTGAAACGACAAAGAAAGGAAGCAAGGAAAGAAGGAAGGAAGAAGACCTTAGTAAAAGCATGAACGGGGTAAGGAAAACCCAAGGAGTGTGTACAGTAATCAAGGGGGATTGGCAGTGGACCTGGGCAGAATGGAATTACAGCGGAGAGCTAGGACTTCAAAGAGCTACACACAAGAAAAACCATGAAAAAGAGGAGAGATCTTAAGTTCAAGGACATAGTCTTCCGTCCAGGGGCTAGACTCCAGCAGCTAGGTTCCTATTGGCCATATCCAACTAGTATCAGAACAAGGAAGCCTGCTGATTCTAGCCCACAGGTTTCAGATAACAAGACACAAGAGGTGTAGGAAGAAATCCAGCTTATACCTAAAGCTCTTCTGGGGCCTTCAACTCTCTTTTCAGATTTGAGCTCCTGGCTGACTGTTTTCCTCTTCTTCATTCAGTGACTTCAGTATGGGGGATGCTACTGACCGTTTTCATTCATGCTCACCGTCATACCCTAAACACCCCCAGTAAATACGCACCATGGCCTCCACGCTTTCCACTCTGATGACTACTTGGACACTTCGCGGCAAGACTTACATCGTTCAATCTTAATCCTTTCCCTTTTGTTTCTGAGACAGGATCTAATACATCCTGAGCAGGCCTAGTACTTGCTATGTAGTGATTACAGGCATGTACCAAACCCAGTGTTATGTGGTACTGGGGATTAAAGCCAGGGCTTCATGAGGTCATGCACCTTGTACAGCAGGTATGTTGTAAGAACACAGCCCCAGCCCAACCCTCCAACCTTTTAATCTACTGCTCTTCACACCCCTTCACTATGCATCCCCTCCTGCACCTCTGCCCTTCTGTCTTCACTCCCCACTCTGTCCGAAGAAAAGTCCCCAGTCTCTGTGTGTTGTACCCACTTGTCAAAACTGACTCTGCTTAGAGGCAATTAGCCACCTTTTCCTGTGGGAAGGAAAATATGAAAAATATGTTGACTGTTTTCTCTCATGTTTGTTATCACAGCTTTAACAGGTGTTTTGTTTGTGAGACAAAGTCTCTAAGCCCTGAGCTGAGCCTCCTGCTTCCTCCTCTCTGGTGCTGTAATCACAGGCCTACCCCACCAACCCAGGCTTCCATAGCAATTTTAATTGCTTTGGTTCTGGTGAGGGTGCCAGTTGCTCAAGATTGCTACCCTGTACCTTCTCTCACTCGGTAACACACGCACACACACACTTGCATGTACACGCACACACATGTGCACACACACACATGTGCACACACACAGCACACACATTTGTATGCACACATACACATATACACATGTGCACCAACGCACATATGCATGTGCGCGCACACACACATACACACATCTTCATGCTCTCATCCACTCATCACCAGGTCTACAAACTTCCATGTACCTGCGTCGCCACCCCAGCGCTCCAACGGGTTAATGGAGTAAGGCTTGCTCCTCTAAAAGCCCACCTTCTTGACTTAGGTTCTAAATTCAAACCCATTTCATCTTCTGCAGAACTTCCCTCCTGTTGCCACACTCCTTTCTCTCCTCTATTGGAGCTCTTTAACAGCAAATATCCCGAATTCTCATTTTAAAACAAATTTCCTTGGGACTAAGAGTGCAATTCTGGGCTAAGGGCTTACCTAACATTCTCAAGGCCCTGTCTTTGATCCTCACAGTGTGTCAACCGCAGAGGAAAATTAGATTTCCTCAGTTCCAAATTCTCTGTCGTCTTTTATCCAAGATGACCATTTCCCATTAAGGAAAAATTGGAAACGCCTAATGAGAAATCTGATTTCAGCCAGCAGTGGTGGTAGCACATTCCTTTAATCCCAGCACTCAGGAGGCAGAGGCAGGTGGATCCCTGTGAGTCCGAGGCCAGCCTGGTTTACAGAGCGAGTTCCAGGACAGCCAAGGCTATTACACAGTGAAAACCTTATTTGAAAAACCAAGTAAATAAGTAAGTAAGTAAATAAATAAATAAATAAATGTGTGCATGTGTGTGTGTGTGTGTGTCTCTCTCTCTCTCTCTCTCTCTCTCTGAGAGAAATCTGATTTTCTTCGTTTTTTGGTCTCTTTCTTGTTCATTCTCAACTGGTACTATGCTATGGAACAAGACTACTGTTTATATTCCCAGTGACTGACCTATTCCAAGTACTTGACATACTTAGCTGTTAGCAAAATGCATAGGGCTGATTGCACTCTGATCCTTAAATCATTTTCCTCTCTTGGTTCCTATAGCCAATTGTATTTGTTACTTTCTACTTCTGTTACAGAACATCATGACCAAGTTGACTTACAGAGAGAAGGGTTTATTTGGCTTACAGTTCTGAGGGGGTAAGAGTTCCTCATGGCAGAAAGGAATGGCAACATTCAGCAGGCATGGCCGCAGGAACAGGGCCAAGCGCTCACCCCTAGAACAGCAAGAGCAAAGCCGAGACTGTAAACTGTAAGTAGAAGAGGCTTTTTTTTTTAACATTTTTTTGTTTAGTTTTTGTTTTTCGAGACAGGGTTTCTCTGTAGCTTTGGAGCCTCTGTCCTGGAACTCACTCTGCTGGCCTCGAACTCACAGAGATCCGTCTGCCTCTTCCTCCCATGTTCTGGGATTATCTTGTGCTATCCGATGCGGTGTTCACTCGTGTCGTGGTGCTTATTCAATGGACATTTCTGTTCAGGAATCCTCCACTTGTTCTTGCCTCTTCCTACTTATCTCATCCTGGCAGGCCTTGACAGGAAAACAGTTCCTCTCCATAACTTGGAATATCTCAATCAATAACTCTATATTTGATGTGGGATTCCCCTCTGTATACTATGAATATGTTTTTATTACCATTGGTTAATAAAGAAGCTGCTTTGGCCTATGACAGGGCAGAATATAGGTAGGCGGGAAAACTAAACTGAATGCAAGGGGAAAGAAGGCAGGGTCAGGCAGTTGCTATGTAGCTGCCCAAGAAGCAAGAGATAACAAACCACGAGCCTCGTGATAAAATATAAAATAATAGAAATGGGTTAATTTAAGATGTAAGAGCTAGCTAGAAATATGCCTGAGTCATCAGCCAAACTGTTGACTGTAATTAATATAGTTTCTGTGTGATTATTCAGGCCTGGGCAGCTGGGAAACAAATGAGCAGTCTTCTGTTTACAAATGGTGCCTAAACGTTTGGCAAGAATGTCAACATAAAGTCTAAGAAAGCTTAAAAAAAAGACTTCTAGACCCACAAAAATGGGAGTCAACTGCTGCTTCTTGTTAGCTACTTTTTTTTCAGATAGGCTGTTTGCTGGCAGTGAGCAGAGGTGTGGCTTCTTTAAAAGACAGCTTCCTGGTTTGTGCTGATGATTCAGGCATATTTCTAGCTAGCTCTTATATCTTAAACTAACCCATTTCTATTATTTTATATTTTACCATGAGGCTCATGGTTTGTTACCTCTTGCTTCTTGGGTGGCTTCATGGCATCTGCCTGACCCCGCCTTCTTTCTCCTTGAATTCTGTTTAGTTTTCTCACCTACCTATAATCTGCCCTGCCATAGGCCAAGGGAGCTTCTTTATTAACCAATGGTAATGAAACACATTCATATCATCATGAATCCCACATCATGTGTTAGTTACTTGTCCTGCTGCTGAGACAAGACAAAAACAATGGCAGAAAGCATTAACTCTGGCTCACAGTTTCAGGGGCTCTTCTACCCCACATCAGGGAAGCCACAGTGGTGGAAACATGAGGCAGCCTCATCTGCGGTCTCACAGCAGAGAGTGATGATGATGACACTCAGATCCTTCTCTCCTTCTTATTCAGTCCAGGATCCCAGCCCACGCAATGGTGTAGCTCACAGAGGGTCTTCCTGGTCTAGATTAGGATAGGCATGCCCAAGGGCTTGTCTCCTGGTCATTCTAGACAAGTAATACAAGCTATCTCGCACATCAAACATCGTCTCTATTGATTATCGGCATAACTGGTAGCCCCCAAATGCTTCCCTGTCCATGTCTCCCAGTTACAGCCAAACTGAATTTTTTTCTACAGTTACAGGGATGATAGGAATGAGGGGACAAGAGGGTAAGGTAATGGGAAGTATAATTGTATCCTTTCCATAGTAAGTCTTACTTAACATGGAGCTTGGGGCCTGGAGCCATGTAACAAGTACATGTCTGACCACAGCAGTCCATCTGTCTGTTTACCAACACACATCTTCACAGCAACCCAGACGTCATAACTGACTATGACAACAACCCCTCTCCTTTAGCTTCCGGGTCACACCCACCCTCCATATAATGAACATAAACCATAGCAGGATTTTATGTCCCCCTCCATTCCTAGCTCCAGCAGCTGTGGGAGCTACTTCATTTTATGGATGGGTGATATAAATATGGATCACCCTAGTGAAAGAAAGCCTCCCATGAGGGATTCTGGAAAGATATATTTCTCTTAACACAGATCAGATGACAACAGAACTCTTAAGACTGTGGAAATTGCCCTGTGTGGAGTGATTCCTGGATCACTAATAGCCCCCTTTTTGTTTGCTTGTCTGAAACGAGGTCTCTCACTCTGTAGCCCTGGTTGGCCTGGCCATCATCATGTTGATGAGACTGGCGTCACAGAGATCCACCCTCCTCTGCCTCCTGAGTGCTGAGGTTTAAGGTATGCCCCACCATGCCTGGCCACTGATACCTTCTTTTCAATGTGAAGCCAGTCTTAGGTTGAAGCCACTTTGGAGAACAGCAGAGAAGGCGGTGGAAGAGCACGACACTGTAACATTCTTCAGCCACTCTTTCTGTGGTGTGTGTTCATGTGTGTATGTATTTGTGAGTGCCCTTGTGTGTACATGAGGAGGTCAAAAGTCAACAGGATCTTCCTCAATTGCTTCTCTGCCTTAGTTTGATGTTTAGGGATCTGTTTTTATGAGTATGGGTGTTTTGCCTGAATTATTTCTGGGCACCATGTGTGTGCCTGCAGAGATTGGAAGAGGGAGTCAGGTCCCCTAAAACCAGAGTGACCAGAGTGGCAATTGGGTGCTGGATGTTGAACCTGGGTCCTCTGACAGAGCAGCCAGTACTCTTAACCGCTGAGCTATCCCTTCAGTCCCTTTCCTTTCTTTCTTTCCTTCCTTTGGTTTTTTTTGAGACAGGTCCTTCCATTGACCCTGGAGTTCACTGATTGGTTCAAGTCCACAGATCCTCCACCATGCCTGGCTTTTCTGCACTGGGGACTGGAACTTGGGCCCTCATGATTACTCAGCCTGCACTTTACTACTGAGCCATCTCCCAGCACCTGATTCATGTTGCCCTGCTCACCCGGGGTCCTGCCTCTGGCTCCCCGTGATGTCTAAATCTGCAGCCTTCTTACTGCATCCAAATTTGACAGACACCGACCTCTAAGTCAACAGCTATGGATTTTCATCACATAAGCAACTTCAGGCAAATTAACTGTTGTGTAAACTATTTCTCCATCTGTAATGCAAAGAATAATACCAACTTAGGACCTGGTTGTAAAGAATGAGGTCAAGAGGGATTGACGAAAGTTTCCATAGGCAGAGTGCTGTGAGGTTTCCAGTCAGATAAAGCTACAGTTCAGGAACTCTTCTGAGCCTGGCTGCTGATCAGGAACCAACACACCTGATTTTATGAGAAGATCTCAGGAGCTGTCCTGGAATTTATGATCTAATCTCACTTCCAAAAGCATTCTAGGCTCTAGGCAAATATGATCACCAACCAAAACTGAGTTTACCAAAGAAGTATATGATGTAACATTTTTAAACAGCAGGAGTTAAGATTTCTGGTTCCTAATTCTAGATCTGATACTGTTACACTCAGGCGAGTAGTCAGATTTTTCTGGACCTGCTTACTCATTTGCATGCCTGACCTGGCTAACCTGCAGCCCTGTGAGGGTCTGAAGGAAAATAACATTTGGTGTTAAGAAGTTTTATTTTGCTATATTTTAGGCTAAGTAGACACGAATACATGCACAACTGAGATTGGAAGAGGCATTGGCAACCCATCATCTCAGGGGAACAAACCAGGAATGCTTTGTGGCAAAATTAACTATTAACTGTAGGACTGTGCCTTCCTTTTTCCTCTTGCTCTCTGAAGTCAAGAAAGCTTCCACTCCTCTCAGGGATATGGCAAAGTTTGAAGTGATCACGACTCTGGTCATAGTTTGAGATCTGTGAAATTGTCTTGAAAAGTAAAAACATGAACGCTGGGAAAGGGTGGATTTGAACGTTTTTCCCCTAAGGGTATGTCTCTGACTGGCACACATTTTCAGTTCTGCCCGTCAGTGGAACCTAAGCGTCTTGTAAGAAGGATGTAAGAAGTAATGATATATACCGTGAACCTTAGGCAAAAACTCGCAGAGCTAGTTACTAACTCGGGCCTTCGTGGTCGTGGCCCTTCCGGCGTACACGTAGCCTGACCTTGGTCACTGGAGGAAATCAAAGTTCTCCAGCAATTAACCTCCCATTTTCACACAGGCCTGCACAACTGCAGCACAGTCTTTTTTTTT
>LOEQ01002212.1:141619-174403 GCA_001685075.1 Bramus lutescens | reverse complement strand
ACCTCTGGAAGAGCAGCCAGTGCTCTTAACCTCTGAGCCATCCCTCCAGCCCCCTGTTCACACTTTATAACTAGTTAGTACTTTACACTGAGAATTAAACCCAAAGTCTCACATATGCTAGGTACCTACTACCCCATGCTGTTTCCCCAGCCTCTTCAATTTCTTCACCTACTTCCTAACTAAGCATACTCATAACAAGTTCTCAACAACCATGTGTACCCTTTTAATTCCTAGTACTTGCCATGCATGCATATAGCCCAGGCTGCTATGTGTGGTACGATACCAGTTACTATTTCAAATACCATCCTTCAGAAGACCATCTGCTTTGAAATCCCCATTCTTGTTGACTGCTTTGTAGTTTGTGTTTACTTTTAGATTACTCAAACGTAGGTATTAATGCACCAGTTTTACAAATAAAAAATTGAGACTCAGGAAACTGAATTCAGATCAAGACTCTAATCAGCTTTTTAAGAGTCCTCATCAAGCAAGCCCACCGCCCAAAGCTAACCCTTCTTTATCTGTACTGACCTCAGATATTTTCTTTCATCTGGGCTCACAGAAATGGCTAAGACTATAATGGAGTAATGGAAATTATGAGACATACGTTCTATTCCCAGCTGTGACCTTTAGCTGCATAATGAAGAGTTAATTTGGAAACAGCAGTTTCCTTCTAGTTTCAAAACTGGATACCTTTAGGCCCAGTTTGTATGGTTCCTTTTTATAACGGCATCTTTTAGACTAAACTGACATATGAGGAAGTTTTGTATTTATGTACAACCATGATCACACAAGAATGCCAGCATACTGCAGTGCTACTTGAGTTTGGCTTTGGTTCACAGGCCCGACTTGACCTTGTTTCTGTACTGGTCTTTCCTCATCTGCAACCCACTCTGATCTTTATAGCATGTCCTAAGGTCAGTATCAAAAAGTAAAGAACATGAAAATACTCAAAATCTCACTGTTTCTGATGGCCGATAAAACGTCATCAAAGAAAAGTACTTCCATAAAAGTTTTATTTATCCCCACAACAACCCTGTGAGGTAGGGTGATCAGGGCATTTGAAGATGAGAAAACTAAATCTACATTACTTGTTCACGGCTATACTGCATAGTAAATAAGTAGAAATTAAACTGAGATTCTTAAATGTCCATAACTTCATATTGATTCATGTGGAAATAAGTAGAGAGAATATTAACTCCTCCCTACCTTAATGCCAAAAGGACACTACCTTGAAAAATCCCATTTCAAAAGATGAAAGTAGCATTTCATTGCTCATTTCTACAAAGATTTATAAAATAAAAAAATAGTGAAATATTTTAGTTATTATATATAATGGTCTCATTCAGGGACATGTCCTTCAGCTACGTAAATGATCAGCTATTCAGAGTTCTATAAATGCAAACTCTTTTAAAAAGTATGAATGACAAAAATAATGAGCAGTAGCCTCAATCTTCATTATTCCTCCTCGGATCTTGAATAAGTTCTGTGAAATCTGGTCCCAGGACTTAAAAAGAAAGAAAAGAAGAAGAGGGAAGAAAACAACAACAACAACAAAAAAACTACCACAGAGAGATGACTGGTGAACTTTTGTAGCCTATTCTCAAACCACACTATTTAGAACATGGACATACCAAAGTTGTCTATTTAAATCACTAGGAGAACTTTAAAAAACGGAACTGTTCCCAGCCATGCTCCTGACACAAGGAGAAGGCTTCCCAGGGGCAGGCTTTAGGAATTTGCAGTTCAAAAAGCTCCTCAGAGTAATTCTGATGAACATGCTGGTTTGGGAATCACTATGTATCTTAAAACAATAGTATTAAACCATAAACTAGAATAAACTTGCTCTCATTCCCTTAATTCTTTTTTAAAAATCTCAAAACATGTTTGTTGACTAAATTGATATACAATGAAATCTCAATTCAAGATAACAGAGAAACATTTTATGAAAATGTATGTGACTTGGATTTCAATAATTTAAGTAGGATTTGAATATAAGGAACTGAGTTTTAACTCTGAAAACTTTCTAAGGTATTTTATACAAATTCCTAGCAGGTTTTCAACTCAAGGGAAGACATGAAAAGCAATGGTATAATCAAATACATTAGCACTGAAGAAAAAAAATTCAAATACAGCTCATGAGAGGAATAAGAAAGTGAATGAATGACAACCTAAGGCCTCTTGGCCTTACATTTTTGTTCCCAGTCCACTCTTCCCCTATAAGGGGAAATAAAATAAACATTCTTTCCTAGTTCTTGGCATAGTTATTCGGTGGGTAACTATTCTAGGTTAATTTAGACATACAAGATTTAAAGAGGTAACAAATAAATACCTAGGAAGACAAAGAGGTCAGGTCACAAAACCTTAACTAGCTAGTGATGTAGTGTATAACACCATCATATCAGTACAAGGAAACGAAGGCTTCAGTGTCCTTTATGTGACTGACACAGACGTGGAAGAGATCCGATCCTTATGAAGAATCTGTGCTTGCTGTAAGACTTGTAGGAATAATGAAACACCTTCTTCACTGATGAGATGAAGTCTCTCTTACAGCCAAGTTGACAACAGAATGAGAATGAACTCCATTAGAAGGCTGAATGAAGTAAAAGCTAGCAGAAAGTCATTGGCAAAGGGTAACTTAAAAAACAAACAAAAAAAAACATTGTCAACCCTAAAAAAAAAATTACCCCAGAAATATATATATGTATATATATATATATAAAACAATGTACACATCCATATCACTGACAATTACAAGAAAATAGCCATTTATAGAAGTCACACAATGCTTTCAACAAGTCCCAATACAATTTTGGGAAACAAATAAAGCCATTGGATAAATAAATATACATACTAGCAAATATAAAACAATTTCTGGTTACGAATTGTCATCGATTCTCTTTTAGGACCCAGAAAAATGGTAGTAAATCTGGTCAGGACTACATATATTACATGGGATTAAAAATACAACCAATTAAAACATCCTCTAACAATGACATTTAAAAGAATGTCTTAAAAGTCAAACATTCAGAACTGGAAATAGCACAATTTTAATAGGTCCTTAGGAGTTGTAATGTGTACACAGGTAGCTTGCTATGCCTCATGGATCCACTGCCCCTACATTTACTACAGGCATGTTTGCTGTGTGCACTGACAGTTGGGCGCGTCTCAATTCAAATATGACACACCTCCAAGTAACTAAATTGAAGTGTTCTACAGCTACCAACAAAGGAAAGATATGACTGGAAGATAATCTACTGAGAAGGGAAATAGCTGGCTAACTTGTTTATTTGTAATTTGCTTTAAACTTTGTATCAATAACTTTAGAATTACCCAAATAAAGTAATGAAAAAATAATGTATTAATTTGGTCATATAAACTTTCCCACAATGTGTTTTCTCTGTCATTCTTGAGTCATCTATCAGCTGACTTTAAAAGGAGCCCTCCTCAAATGGGTCTGCTTTTATTATCAAAGTGCCCAGAGGCACAGTGGTTATATTTCCCCTTAAAGTTGTGGGAAGGGCCTTGAGACTGTATTCACTTAGTCAGGAAAGCTTTCAACAATTATGCATGTCAAAAATTCAGATCTTGTATAGGTTCGGGGTTTGCTAAAGAAGCATAAAAATGATGGGGGTCAGGAAGAAATTAACTAGGTTCACAATTTTGAGCAAGAGCATATGTAAAGGTAACGTATGTACATTTTATTTCAAGAAAGACATAAGACAAACAGCATAAAGATGCCCAGGTGCCCTAAAGATAAATACATTTAAAAGATTCTCATTAAAATGAATCTGTAGTATTGTTCCTGCAAGCAAAATACCTTTTTTTAAAATAAAAAAATCAGTATTCTGAATTGCAAATGCTTTTGCTTTTTTTTTTTTGCAGAAAATCTGCCATGATTATTTTTTTTAATGAATAAGGATTTTCCACAAAACAGGCTTGCTCTACATGCTAGATTTTTAAACAGTTCAGTGACACAATATGCTAACTACATACATAACAGATAATAAGAAAACACTCAACCTGATGAAAAGTTAAAATCTTCATTAATACACTGAAAACTGACAACTCATGCCTTTAAAATCAAAAATACAAAAATTAAATGTTTTCCTAAAAAGATTTCCTTATTTTAAGGATTCATTTGAAAATGAAGCTGCATGTAATTTGTACAAGAAGTTGTACAAGTAAACAGGTAATATACATAAAAAATTAACTGACATACTCCTCAATTATCAGTTGTCCACCTTTAATTTCCAATACTGTACTTTCTTAACAAGCATACAAAATATCAAACTTCTCTTTAGAAAAAGTGCCGTTCTTTGACATCCTTTACACAAAAACAGTCTGCGCCTGCGGCATGTCAATGCAGGTGAGAGGCAAAGCATACTAACTCTTACAAATTCTACCCTCCATAAAAAGCCCCTGAAAAGGAGATTACACGCCACTATAAAAATATCAACCTCTTGTGGTAGCTGCATTAGAGAACCAAGGCGTGACGACTATTCCCACACAGCACAGAAAACCGCTGTGAGCAGACTAACTGCACGGGTGGCTGGGAGTGTACTGAGCCACAGGTATGCATAGCTACTGCTAGGTACCAAGCCTGTTACAAAGAGTTTTAAATTGATTGTAACCCAGAGTGTAACAGAGGGACCACCAGCCCATGCAAAGCAAATACTGAGTCACTGTGCTGAATACTTCATTCCTGGAGAAAACCAAAGGCAGCAGTAACAGAATCAAGCCCGACAGGAGAGACTGAACTCATTCTCCTCAACGGTGAGCACAGTGAAGTCTGAGGTATACCTTTATCCATTCCATGTGTGCCATTACAAGATATTACTATCTGGAATACATGTCATCACAATGGTTCAAATCGCTTGAATATCAGTCATTCATATACTCTTACCTACCCAGTCTCTTGATTTTTGAAGATTTTACTTACAGTAGAATATTACAGAACAAAATATAAATGCATGTTTTTTAAAAATGAAACTTACATGGACTAAAAGAGAATATTTTTAAACAAATATACAATATGCAAGCAGACAAAGCAGGAAAATAGCCATTCAAATGTGTGTGTGTGTGTGTATATATATATATATATATATACACACACACNATATATATATATATAAACCCAAAAACTAAAAATTGACTATTTCCAGAAAACTGAAGCGCCTCAACTAAAAGGAATGCATCATGAGAGTCTAATCTAATACAGGTCAGAAGTGTAAAAAGGTTATAAACCTGAACAGGAAAAATAAAACAACTTTTACTGGCCATTCCTGTTGAAATGAGAATAGTAAAGTAACAGAAAAGTGGCTACAAACCCACTGAGAGCACCAAACAGAGGGAAAATGAAAGTCCACTTTCACCTCTGTTATTATCATAAAATCCTGTGTACTACAGGTCAGCTGCTGGTGGCAGAAACCAGAATTCTTTATAAACTGCAGATGTCCTGTACCTAGAAAGTCTCACTGGAGTTGTACTAGCTCTACAGACGCTTCTGTTTTAGCCTACTCACTGTGTGTGTTCAATCTGAGATAGTCTCTTTCTGTAACCCTTGATTATTATTGGGCACCAAAGATAAGAAAAGCAAGACGGGGTACAAAAATGCAAAATTTCAACAGTAATGGCAATGTTTTTGTCTTAGTCCAAAGGGTCCTGCATTCTCTTTCCCCCCTCAGTGATCTGACAAGTCTCTGGACTTAATCTGGGGGCAGCAAATCATGCAAGCGAAATCTGTCTCTGATGTGAGGCCGGACATCTTCATTCTGTGTGGAGAAAAGATTCTTTTTGAAAAGCCACATATTTCTAAGGTATGGTCCTATATAACATCTTTACAGAGAAAGTGGACTACTTCTTTACTTCATGACACATTATTTTGCTTACCAAATACAGTCAGTTTCCATAACCAATCTATAGATTCACATCTGTACTGGCAGACTTTTCTTTGTCATTAATCTCTAAACAATACAGTGCAAACTATTTATCTTAGCATTTACATCATACTAGATATTACTAAGAACTTTGAAGATAATTTAAAGGATTTGGGAGGGTATGTGAAGGTTGTATGCAAACACCACACACAACTCTCTAAGGGACTTGAGCACATGCGGATATTGTTATTATGGGGAATCCTGGATTCAATCTAGAAGGGTTATGAAGGGGTGACTATTAGACTACAACATAAAATAAGTTAAGAATTACATTTGGACTTAAGCTTTTTTTCTTTCTTGTCATTTTTTGTTAAAAAATGTTAAGAAGCTAAACCAATAGATAAGTAAAAGGTTTATACCACTAAATTCTACTTTCTACAATTGATCAACTCATAGAAAAGAAAATAATTCCTAGATAAAAGGTTGAGGGGGCTGGAGAGATGGCTCAGTGGTTAAGAGCATTGCCTGCTCTTCCAGAGGTCCTGAGTTCAATTCCCGGCAACCACATGGTGGCTCACAACCATCTGTAATGAGATCTGGTACCCTCTTTTGTCCTGTAGACATACAGACAGAATATTGCATACATAATAGATAAATATTAAAAAAAGAAACTTTAATTAAAAAAAGGTTGAGTGACAAAGCATTACTACTAAATGTGAATTATGATGGTAAAATGCATCATTTTAGAACATATGTAAACAAAAGAGGAAACTATAAAAAGTAAAGTCAAAGCACTCAGTATATAAACTTTTAAAAACTGGTAGGCCTTATTTTTTAATAATTTCTAACAGAATTCGAAACTGTTCATGGAAAACAATGGTGGGCAGTAAGGACCAGGGTTTAGAACCTGAAATGAGGCTACAAATTCATTAAATTTGTTCTAAGCCCTCTATCTTTGCCCAGGGTAGGAATATTGTTTATTCTTTGAGCATCCCAGCCTCCAGCCCAGGATTTCTCTTATAAAACCCAAGAAGGGAGCCTTTTCTGAGTCCTTGTTCTCTCCAGTGCTTCTGGCTTCTCTGTTAATTTTCCTGACGAATCACTTAGAGAAGGAAGGCCTTGCTGTAGATATTGTGATTTGCTGGGCATAGTAGCACTCAAGAGGCAGGCAGATCTCTAAGAGCTGGAGGCCAGCCTGATACACATAGTAAGATCCAGGACAGTCAAGTCTCTGGGACCCCTGTCTCAAACAGCAACAACAACAAAAACCCCTTGACCTATTTCTTTAGCCCATTTTACTGGTCACTGATAAAACTTCCCTTGAAGACTAGCTGCATCATGGAAGGCTTCGTGTCCTGCCTGAGGCAGAACCCTGGCAGCTCCAGCTGATCACAAGCGTCTCTGCTTCCCATCAGAGCTATCTGTGAGGATCCCAAATAATTTGCTCACCAGAACTACTGTCCCGGGCAATCTTTTTGTCTGGCCACCACACACATGGCTGAGCTCTTCCATGTCAGGGAAAGACTGAGCTATTTTTAGCTCTCACACTCCTGCTTACTCTTAACTCCAAGCAAAAGCTAGGGGAAGGCCAAGCTCACTCTCATGTTGCCAACAGGAGCCCTGCAAGTCCTCCTACTTTCTGCTTATTTTTGTACATTTCATGACAGAGGACTCTGAGTACTGAAAACTTTATCTTTTCAATAGGCAAAAAGAAACAAACTGTAGAGAATTTTTTTTTTTAAAGACAAGAGTTCCATTTAGTCCCAGGCTGACCTCAAGCTCACCATGCAAGAATCACCTTTAATTCCTGATCCTCCTGCCTCTGCGATCCTTAGTGCTGGGATCAACTGATCATTCATATGCACAACACTTAGAAAACTTTTGTTTCAAAAGAATAATGAGCCTAGTCAATTTCTACTGCATATTAAGTTTTATTAAAAAAAATCAACAAAACCAATTAGTCTTTTTTCAACTTTTGCCACAATCTTCCTTTTTTAAAAAAGACTTATTTATTTATTATGTATACAAAGTTCTGCCTGCATGTGTTTATGCAGGCCAGAAGTTGGCACCAGATTTTATTACAGATGGTTGTGAGCCACTATGTGCTCTTAACCACTGAGCCATCTCTCCAGCCCCCCTTCTTCTTTGTTTTTTTTTAAGGTTTATTTATTTATTATGTAGCGTTCTGCCAGAAGAGGGCACCAAATCTCATTACAGATGGTTGTGAGCACATGTGGTTGCTGGGAAATGAACTCAGGACCTTTGGAAGAGCAAGCAAAGCTCTTAACCACTGCCTCCAGCCCCTTGCCACAATCTTCTACCAGTTAACTTCATTATTTGTTACTGTTATTTTTTAGGGAGGATTTCTCTATGTATGTAACCCAGACTGCCCTCAATCTGATGATTCTCCCTCTTTAGTCTTCCAAGTTGGTACACAGTTAACTATAAAGCCAATACACACAGAGAGATTTGTTCAATATAGTTCAGCTAACAACAACAGCAGCGGCAATAAAAATCAAATAGATGACATACTTACCAGTTCTACAAGCTTCTCCAGAAATGGAATCAATTTTAGGAGTTCATTGTCATTTTTATCCATAAACCAGCTTTCTATAGGAATTCCATTAGAAAGCTAAAACAATAAATATATAATTAAGTTCTCTTTAACTACATTAGCCTGCTTTGGAAAACTTAAAAAACAGAGTTAAATAACTATGGACATAAAAGTTTCTCTGAAAAAAAAATACTATTAGATTCCACTGGCAGCTCAATAACACAAGAGAGAGTTTAACTAACTGTTCAGTGTCCCCGACTTCCTAGGTGAGTGCAAAAGGGAAATAATAAAGAGCTCACTAGGCAATTCTACAATATTCATTCAAGAAAGTCACCAGCACAACGCTAAACTACCAACCTAAACACTCTCAGAAAGCATATGCAAATACTTTTACAAGGACCATGCCCTTCCTATTCACTGGTTTTTTTCTTTCTTCCTTCCTTCCTTTCCTTTTTTTGGTCTCTCCTTTTCTTTTTGAAACACTCTATAGTTACTGTTCTATTTTTTTAAGAAGGGGTCTTGAGCTGGGTGGTGGTGGCACACGCCTTTAATTCCAGTATTTGCGAAGCAGAGGCAGGCTGATCTCAGTTAGTTTGAGGCCAGCCTGGTCTACAGAGTGAGTTTCAGGACAGGATCTAAAGATACAGAGAAACCCTGTCTTGAAAAACCCAACCCCCCAAAAAATTAAGAGAGAGAAGGAGTCTTGAACTGGGTGGTGGCAGCATACACTTTTAATCCCAGCACTTGGGAGGCAGAGGCAGGTGGAATTCTCTAAATTTGAGGTCAATCTGCTCTACAGAGCAAGTTCCAGGACAGTCAGGGCTGTTACACTCTATGGCCCAGGCAGGCCTTTAACACCTGTGCTTAAGCAATCAATCCTCCCACTCCAGACTAACCATTTTCCTGCTATCAACTCATGAGTACAAGTAAAAGTACAAATACAAGGTAGGAAAAGCACTGATTTTAACAAAGTAAACACTGGGGCAGGGATAGGGCCTTTAATTCCACCATTTGGGAGGCAAAAGAATGCTGATCTGAGTTCAAGGTTGGCATGGGCTACATATACATATATTCAGAGAGACAGAGACAGACATGGAGAGAGAAAGAGAGAGACTGTCTTAAAAGATAAAACAAAAAACACCCAGTGTGTGTCTTCCAATAATTCAGGTGGTAGAACAGAGCTATGGAAATACTAGCAAAACAGGCCGGGTGGTGGTGACGCACGCCTTTAATCCCAGCACTCAGCCTGGTCTACAAGAGCTAGTTCCAGGACAGGCTCCAAAGCTACAGAGAAACCCTGTCTCGAAAAACCAAAAAGTAATATTAGCAAAACACACAAAAATCTAGCCAAAACACTTCAAATTATTTAAGTCAATAGACTAGAATATTGATAATTTTAGTTTTCAAACATGTTTATAATTTTAAAAAATATTAAGGGGCGAGTGGTGGTGGCCTGACCTACAAGACCACAAGAGCTAGTTCCAGAAAAGCTATGGCTGTCACACAGGGAAAACCTGCCTTGAACAAAACAAACAAACAAATAAATAGAAATGCTACTAAATGGTATCCTGACCCCTGATTGTATCTGCAGATTTACTACTTAGATTTCTCTTAATTTATGATGTACTTCATGCAGAAAACAAATTTCCACAAGTACTTATCCATTTGGTCTTTCGAATCCTAAGAGATTACATAGTAAACAAAAATTGCTGGTTTTTTTCTATCATAATTTCTTGGTAGCAATTGTCTTCTTTGTAATTTTTCCAATTGGGTTTCTTTAGGAATCTTCTCCCTACCTGATAGGCAAAGGCTTGTGGTGAGTTGTCAATTATTATAGTTTTGGAAAGATCTCTTCCAAGGATATTTAAGTCCTTTATATAGTTTCCTTGTACACAAACACAATGTTCTCGGAAAAGCCGATGCCTAAACAAAAATAAAAACAGATTTTAAAACATGCACAGAAATTCATATGCCACAAGATTTCTAAGTATTCTTTCTCTCAGGAAGCAAATTCAACTACAAACATTGGCCTAAATTGTAGTATAGTTTCAATATAAAAATTCTTAGCAATTATTGAGACCTTAAAAAAAATAACAAATATTACAATGGTTTAAACAACTCTGGTTTATACTATGTCATAAAATAAAAAGGGAATTAAAACTTTGAAGTTGTTTTTGTAATTTAATTACCCAAGAAAGCTCAGCTCAGATGCAGCATTTGGTTGTCATCGAGGTCCTGCTTTTTAACCAATTTTCCAGATGGTTGACTGAGGCACAAGTGACTTGCCCAAGGTCACAATAAGTCTGTGGTTAGTTGGAAACCAGGATCCTCCTGGCTCCCAGTCCTTTGCTCTAACCAGTAGACCACACAGCCTCCCTATCCCTGTACATGCCAGAATAGAAAATATAAGAAGGTATGTTTTTGTATTGGAGTTAAAATTTTTTTGTTTAGTTTTTCTAATTTTTTTTTTGAGAAAAGATGCTGCTGAGGCCAAAACATTCCATCATTTCAACTTTCCCCAAACACTCTTATTTCTGTGTGTGTGTGTATGTATGTGTGTGTGTAATATTGATTCAAAGAACAGGGATTGAAAAAAATCAAATGTAAACTAATAATCTTACAAACTAAATAGAAAATTCTGCCATTTTAAAAGCTATTAAAAGATGTGTAAGTCTTACCATTTTAAAAGCTATTAAAAATGTGTAATTCTTATATACTATAGTAATTATGCAATCTGAATTTATAATCAAGATACTATTCTCTAAATATTACTAATAACCATAACAGGTTTTTCAGCTTGAAATACATTTGTGCTATATGCCTTAACAACTGAGTTTCTCTTGCTGCTTAACCCTTAACAAATGTTCATGAGCAATTCATGCCTGTACTTTTTGTTTTATAATTTTTTATAATTTCAAGAAAGGAGTATATTTTCAGCTGGGCATAGTGGTGGTGCATACACAGATGCATCTCTGTGAGCTCCAGGGCAACACAGAGAAACCCTGTCTTGGAAGGGAAAAAAAAAAAAGAAAAAGAAGAAAGGGTTTTCTACCCATACACCCTGTCCCAGTTTAACACCAACATTTAAAAAGCACACACAAACTCATCTTAAAAAACCAGTGCTAGTGGCAATGACGACTAGGGAGTTTTAGTTACCCAGCTACTAAGAAATAATTCTCTAAAGCACTTCAAAAAATTCCAATCAGTCACAATTTTTTTCCTCTTTAAAAATCCAATATGGTAGAAAAAACGAGCATTTCCAAGTGTGTAGATTTTACAACACAATGTAACAGCATGGCTCCTCCCCAGGAAATGAAACTGCACAAGAGCCAGGTCCATGCTGCTTACAATTGTTGCTAGAATACTACAGATACTGAAAAGCAATCTTTTAATATGAATAGTCATCAAAGCAAAATCTAAATTTATATACTTTTATTAAAGTTAGGTACAGTGAGCATATATTACAGTATACATTTGTGAATAGGAAATACCATATTTTATCTCTGTAACTTATTTGATCCTTTCAATTAAAAAGTAAAGATCACAGTTTAATTGTAACCATTCAATAAAAGTTCTTTTCAGTTTGGAGACAGCATCTCACTGTATAGCTCAAGCTGGCATGAAATGCAGAGATCTGCCTATCTCTATTTCACAAGCTCTGGAGTTAAAGTCTTATGCCACAACACATGGGAATAAAGTATCATCAACAGTAAATTAGGTTTAAGATTTATAACTAAAAGCATGGGAGATAATGCTCAAAACAATATCCAGTTGAATAGCTGCTATGAGCTTCTTACATCCTTTCTCTATTTTTTATCACTAAGTCAGACTCACTCCTACGCCTCAGACGATGGAGCAAGTACTACAGTCTTGACTAAAGTGTCTTCAGCTGATAGAAATAAAGGGACTGACTTTCAAAATCTCCCAAGGCAACCCTGCTACCCAGGAACACACTTCATTTGCTGGTTAATGACATACACAAAGAACAAAGTCCCAGTTCAGGATAAACTGTATGATCAAGCCAGTTTTAATTTTCAGATAGATGCATGACCATTTTCTCAGGAGAGAAGGAGGCAAAGGAAGTAGAAAGGAGAATCCTTTCTACTATATTTCTAAAATGCCATTATAAAGGCAATATAACAAACATCTCAGAGACACGAAAGCAAAACAAGCTCATAGTGAAAATATCCACCACCACCCGCCTTACCCAAATTCCCAAAGAAATGAAGATATAGATGTAATAGGAAATATATCTGACTTTGGGACCCTTTAAGGAATGTCTGTCTGAAGTCACATAATTAGAAACTCTTAAAGAGTTGTTTGTGGGACTTAAAAAACTCATTTACTATTCAACACAATAATCTCTAGATATCAGCCAACTGAAAATGGCCATTAAAATTAAATAAAGTCAAGGTAATTGCATGGATGAGTGTGACAGACATTTCTACGATTTCTTAATTAAATTTACCTGACCAGTTGCTTTTTAGGGTCTAGTATGTTCAGTAACTTGTCTGCATACACCTTCTTAGAAGCAGTAAAAAGAATGATCTACAAATTCAGGGAAAAGAAGTAATCATTATACATGATCTAAATATGGGTACTATATTGAATAAAAAATACATAGGTAATTAGTTTAGACACATTTACCTCATACATCTGAGACATTCGTTCAAGGAATTCCCTGAAGAATGGTCTTAATCTCACATAAACCTGAAGAAATGCAAAGATAGTTTTCAGCAAATAAACATAATATAATTTAAAAGTTCCTATTTTAAAGTAACAGAAATATTTACTAAGTATCACTCAAACCAAACATATTCCATGTACCAGAAGCACTTAAGATGACTTTTAGAGACAGCAATCATTGACTGTTTCATTTTTAATAGAAAATACAACTGTATTTCACTGGAATATAATTTCAAAAAGCATTTCAATTAAAAATAGATTTCCCTCATTATAGATTGTGATCCACCAATCAGTTCCATCTTCCAAGCAGGTAGCATCCATCCAATTATGCTGGAGGCTGTGAGACTAGCTCTAAGCTGACCTGTCTCAATGGACCTTCCTCAATTACTCAGAACTTCTTCTAAACAAGTACCTGTTAAAAATACCTATTGAATTTTTATATTAAGACAAGTAATAGTCAAGAGGGTGGTATCTGGATTGGTGAGTTTCAATAACCCCTCCCTTTTCTAAAGAAATCAAACTTATCCTTCACATTTAATGTTTCAGATATAACAACCAAGTTTGTAAGTATACAAAGTCAATAGTTCTCAAAGTTTACTTATCAAGATTTCACACACACACACACACACACACACACACACACACACACACACACACGCCATAAAGGTAGAAGGGACAATATGTGAGAAATAGGAAGGTCCATGTTAGGTAAGGAAGGTAGTGGAAAGTCAAAGTACATGATATCGAATGAAGACCATGGCCAAGGTGCTTGAATAAAAATGTTTACAAAACCCATGACACTGCATGATGAATGCAGTTAATTATTTTCTATGGTGGAAGATTAAGAGGAGTGGGCATAAAAACAAAGTATGATAATATAGTTGTATGAAAGGTCACAATGAAATCCATTACCTTGTATGTAAACTAAAAAAAAATGTATTTTAAAGGTAAAAGTTGGGTGCATGTAATCCCAGCATTTATGGGGCCGAGGCAGGAGAATTATTTATGAGTGCAAGACCAGCCTAAACCACACACTGAGACCCTGTGTCTCAGAAAAAAAGAGAAACAAAAGTAGACACTACCGGTCACCAACAACTCTCTGCATGCTTCAATAACTTTCCCAGTCCTAACTCAAACCAGTCACAGAATAGGTGAAGAATCTCAACTGCTCTCAAGCTGCTGATAAAAACTCTCCTCCAGGGATCAAATGATTTCCTACTGCAATAAAGCAGTATTGGCTGAAGGTGGGAGGAGCGCAAATACAAACACAGTCTTCAGGATAATACAGGACAGTATTTAGAACAGAAGGCCCTAGACTTAAACAGCTAGGTTCAAAGCCCTGCTCTGTCTTTAATCAACAGAATGACCCCCAAGAATTCTTAATTCTGTTAAGTTTCTGGTAAAGGTATCTTGCCCTTTTGGTCTGAAGATCTGGTAGAGGTAAAAGGTCTCTCAAGTGGTTGGCTGTTTTGCTTTTCTGATCTTCAGTTTGAACCCCAGTATCTGGCACTGAGTTTTTATTATTCATGCTACAAACAATTTCGACCAAACTGTGTTACCACAGGACTCAATCAATAGTACACACAAGTCAAACTGTCATGCCAGGCACCCAGGAAGGATCAAGCAAGGCCATCTGTTATCAGTGCTCATGATTCAATGCCTTTACTAAGAGATTATGATTACATGGAACTTACAGTGCACACTAATATAAAGTGACTTTCAACATAAAAGTTCCACTTATTAGTTAAGGAAAGCAATGCAGTTTCAGAGACTGTCAGCTGTGGCTGTGCCACCAAGGACTGCCTGATTTCTAAGCCCATAACATGGTCAGTGTTTTAAGTCGTGTACTGCTCCCCAAACTGCTAATCAAACACAAACATAAAACCTTTGCCAACAGAAAGAAAAGTATCTCATTTCTTTTAGTTCTCACACGAACCACAGACCATCAAAGGATAGAAGGGAAGAAAGGAAGAAAAGGGGTGAAAATCTAAAATAAACTCAAATTGGAGCTAGACAGAGTATATATACACATCAACATAACCTTAAGAATGCACTAGCGGTGGGGGGCATGGCCCTTCAGTCAGGTAGCAATATATGTGAGAATAAAAAAGAATTAAAAAAAAAAGACTACACTAATGGCCAGGTATGGTAGTGCACTTTGATACCAGCACTTGGGAGACAAGAAAGATCTCTGTGCAAAGGAATAGACAACCGCTGTGAATTTGAGGCCAGCCTGGTCTACATAGCAAGTTTCAGGACAGTCAGAGGTACATAGAGACCCTGTCTCAAAGAGAAAAGTACACTACAATTAGATCTCTTCTGCTTTGTCTTGGAGATCATTGAGAATTTCTCTGACACAGTTTACTTCTGTACTGTAGTCTGTTCCATTGCTTGTACTGACTAAAGCATACACAATACTGTATGTGGACAAACCTGCTTTCAGTGACAAGGACAATACTCAGATATTTATTTCAAACACATGACAACTAAATATGTTAGAAATGAACTACTTAGTAATGCAAAAAAGAATCCATTATGAACATGAACCTTGGATACCATGTAGTACATGACAGGGCTCCCACATTATTTACATAAGAAACTGTATGATGTTTAGGATTTGCTTCAAAATATTATGGGTAGGCTGTGGTGAGAGTCAGGAGTAGAGAGGAAATACATATGAAACACTTCCAGGCTAGCACTGCTAACTGCTGAGAGCTCTCTATTATAGTTCGCTCTACTCAGAAACATACTGTAAACTTTCCAAACAGAATGCAAAAAGGAAGCAGAGAAGGACATGTCGGCACATGTCTAAAATCTCAGCCCTGGAGAAGTAGAATCAGGAGAACTGGGGATTCAAAGACAGCCTCAGCTAGAGGCCAGAGACTGTCGTGAGACTGTCTCAGGCAAAAAGGCGTCACTTTTCCATAACTGATAATGCTATGCCAGGTACTACCTCCAAATTAAAGAAGGCCAGCACACGGCTTCAAAAAATTACATACAGACATACAAAGGAAAAAGTTCTTAAAAAGAAAGCCATCTTTCCACTGTTGTCCTGCGTGTTGCACAGAACAGGTAACGCACAAGTCACAGATCCATAGAATGGTCTAGAATCCACCCTAAGTCTTTTAAGCTCATAGCACCAAGGATGAAAGTGAACTGGTACCGTCAGGCAAAAGTCACATCTGAACTGCACATGCACCAAACTGACAGCCCTCTGCAGGGCTGCAGAAGTTAAAAACACCCTCCATAGACCTCATTTGCTTCCTGTTTCAAGGTGGGGGCACTTAGGGAGAAACCAGTGTTTTCACATTCCCATATGTACCTAATTTAAAAGAGACATGCTTGGCATTACGGAAATAAAGACATAAGCTTTACTGATTTTGAGTTTAATGGCCATGATCCAAAACCAGTTCTGGCTACAAGGGTATAGGGAAATCTTGATTTCTTCTTTAGACAGGCTCAAATCATTACCTGACACTCTTAACTGTTCCTAAACATAATTTTTATCTACTTTATGGAGGGGAGAAAGTTTTTCTTTTCTTCATTAAAAGAAGTGAATTACAAGGAAACTTTTCCAGGAAGCCATTAACTTAGCTGATTTTCTTTCTACTGCAGAAGCGCTTAAACAGATTAGAAGCCCAGAAAAAAAAAACACAAGAGTATCATAATAAATACAGGCTCCCAAAGCCTCGGCAGACTATGAACACTGTCTAGATACAACCAGGGCCACATTTGTTTGTCAAACACTTCTGAAAGCATTTGGCATCATGTTCTAATAACCCCCACAGCACTAGACTTCCTTGTTTTTTCAGTAGTATTTCAAAACCTTGACACATTTATTGAGCTATTTTTGGAAGACCTCAGTCTGTCTACCTTCAGGGCTCGTGATGCCAATATAGAAAAGCTACAGGACATCCCTTTAGCTACAAAACTTGGCAGGCTTCCTGAGTCTCCAAGAAAATTCCAATTGGCTACTTTATGAGGAGCAAGAGCACACGGAGAAGGCACAACTTGTAAGCACAAGAGACTGGCCGTGCCTGTCGGTCCATTTCTGAACCACTGAGTGACTTCCACTTAACCTCTTCCTGGCTTCCTGCTTTCCTTACCTGTCAGATCTCCTGAACAGAACTTAAAAAAAAAAAATCCTTACAGTCAAATGACAAAATGTCCTAAGAATTTCTGTTGGGGAAAAAAAATAACTTTAAAATTAATAGACACTAAAGAGAAGAATAAAAGAAGCAAGCCAGGTACTCCTATAATCCAGTACTAAGAAGACTAAGCCAGAAATCTGGGCTTCATAGGGAGACACTGTGGGAAGGAGAGAAGGGAAACACTTGAAAAAGTCTGTCACAGTCAGCACATAACTGCACTGTTACCAAGAAAATGAAAAAAAAAACTGTATGAAAGCATGACCAAAAAAAAAAAATCTTTCTTGGAACCTACCCAATGTGAATTTTGAAGGGTTCTGTTTTTACCTGAAGTAGAATCGCAAGCAGCCAAAGCTAACCTCACACACACTATAAAAGAGAAGATGAATCGAATTCTGCTTCCATCTTCTCATTCCTAAGTGACAGACTTATAGACATGCCCACTATGCCCCATCTTTTCTTTTTCCTTTTGCACAACAGAACCTAGGGTTTCACTAGACAAATGCTCTACCATTGGGCTATATCCCCAGCCCTGTGATGCATTTCTAACTTCAGTAATTTGTGCACCTTTTAAAATTTTCTTAAATCCTGTTTAAATATTTAATGTCTGTCTTTAAGTCGCTTTAAAATGTGCATCCACTTCCTCGTTAGGCTTAATAGCAATTAAGAGCTACAAGGGTTTCATGGTGAGTTGGTGAGGACAACTGACCAGGACTCTTCCTCTGTGTGAAGCAGCCTTTGTCGACCAGCTGGACCTCTTTCTACCCAGGCACTAAATTCCCTAGGTTTCCAGAGGACCGAGCTTGTCATTTCAAGTATAAAGATACCTTTGCATCAGGTCAAAGTTTGTGAAGAACTAAGTGGACAGTTTAAAACCCTCGTAGGAGTGTTGCAGGGATGCATCCTCTCACTACTACTCTTTAATATATTTCTGGAATTAATAATAGCAACAGCCCTGGAGGATGCGGAGATAGGTGTAACTAAAGACTGCTTGTTCTTTCCCCAGCTGCCCAGACCCAAATAATTACACAGAAACTATATTAATCACATCACTGCTTGGCCAATGACTTAGGTGCACTCCTAGCTAGCTCTTACACCTTAAATTACCCTCTTTCTATTATTCTGTGTATCGCCACGAGGTTGTGGCCTATCAGGCAAGGTTCCAGCACCTGTCTCCTTTGGCAGCTACATGGCGTCTCTGTGACTCTGCCTACTTACTCTCTCTGTGTATCTCTGTTCAGATTTCCAACCTGGCTGTACTCTGCTAAGACATTGGCCAAAACAGCTTCTTTATTAACCAATGGTAATAAAACATATATTCACATCAGATAGGTATGCAGATAGGTGGTGTGCAAATCAAAATTTGAATCTCACCAACGACACAGCACTACTTGCTGAAAGTCCAAATGAGTTGCAGGCCATGGTAAATAGAGTGATGGAAGTAAGTGAACCCTCGGCATGAAAGTAAACATCGAGAAGACTGAGATACAACAAATGGGAAGGGCTCACAAGGGTTTTAACATTGTAATAAAGAATCAGAACCTCACGCAAACAGTCAGCTTTGTCTATCTGGAAGGAAACCTCAGTTCAAAGGAGGGAACTGTTTCAGATGTCAATAGGCAGATAGGGGAGCTAGGGCTGCATTCCAGGCACTAGGAAAGATTTGGTCAGCAAGAGACATAATGGTAACAACAAAATGACAAGTATATGAGACCCTGCTCTTGAGCTGTCTTCTTTACAACTATGAAACCTGGACAATAAAACGCTCCTCAGAACAGTGGCTGAATGTTTTCGAGATAGCATGTCTCAGGAGGATTCTAGACATCACATAAAGAGATAGGCTGTGGGAGGATGGCATTAAGAAACATCTCCATCTACAGAAGGAAGCAAACTACAGGATATGGCAATGGTACTTGAGATACTTTGGCCATGTTATGAGACCCTTGCAATATCTTCTCTGATACGGAACATAGGCTCTGAATTTATTTATAAACCTCTTTTCTAGACCCACTGGGCAACTTAACATGAACCACACACTTGCAGCTATTAGCTCTTCTTCCTAGACGGCTGGACCATACAGCCACTCCTACTCTACAACTTTACTCAGGATCCCTTTTACGTCTCAACATCTCCAAAATCCACTCACAAACATCCTTAACATCCATATTCACATTACTTAAAAACCTCCTCCTAATTACACCTTACCTAGCAATGAAGATTTTCCACTTTGCCGTACAGTTGTTCTAATGCCCAGATAAAATTCAGATTTATATATGGCACTATGTGCCCGTTTAAAGACAGGCAAATTAAGAATTTACTATTCTAAAATAAGACTCATTTCTGAAAGGTACATATTCACTAAATCTGTGGCTACTGTGTTTTGTTAAATTTACCTCAGATATATAATTATATCATATATAATTAGTTTATATCAAATTAATCCTTGAACTACCACAGGAAACATACCTGTATGGTATAAATGAGTTTCCTGATCTCTTCTAAGAAGTACTCTTCTGTTCAATCAGTCCTGCACTCTATTGACTCATTTACCTGATGTTTCTATGTGCTTTTACACAGAGTCAGCAAATGGATAGAAAAAGAAATAGTTTTATTATGGCTGCAATACGTTTGTGTTAAGTAGCACAATAATCCTCTGAATTTTATTTTTAACCAACACAAAACCATAAATCCAGACAATTGAACATAGGTTAATTTCTACTTCCTTAGAAATAAAACTAGCTGGGGTCATCCTTGTGGATTCCTGGGAAATTCTCTAGTGCCAGGTTTCTTGCTATCCTCATAATGGCTCCCTCAATCAAAATATCTCTTTCCTTGCTCTCATCTCTGTCCTTCCCCATCTCGACTATCCCATTCCCTCAAGTTCTCCTCCCCACTCCCCTTCTCCCCCAACCACCATGCTTCCAATTTTTTCAGGAGATCTTGTCTCTTTTCCCTTTCCAGGTGGATCTATATATGTTTTTCTTAGGGTTCACCTTGTTACTTAACTTCTCTAGGGTCATGGACTATAGGCTCATTATCCTTTGCATTACAGCTAGTAACCACTTATGAGTGAGTACATACCATATCATCTTTCTGGGTCTGGGATACCTCACTCAGGATGTTTTTTTTTTTCTAATTCCATCCATCTGCATGCAAATTTCAAGATGTCATTGTTTTTTACCACTGAGTAGTACTCCATTGTGTAAATGTATCACATTTCTTTATCCATTGTTCAGTTGAGGGGCATCTAGGTTGTTTCCAGGATCTGGCTATTACAAATAATGCTGCTATGAACAGAGTTGAACAAATGTCTTTGTAGTATGANTGGGGTCATCCTTGTGGATTCCTGGGAAATTCTCTAGTGCCAGGTTTCTTGCTATCCTCATAATGGCTCCCTCAATCAAAATATCTCTTTCCTTGCTCTCATCTCTGTCCTTCCCCATCTCGACTATCCCATTCCCTCAAGTTCTCCTCCCCACTCCCCTTCTCCCCCAACCACCATGCTTCCAATTTTTTCAGGAGATCTTGTCTCTTTTCCCTTTCCAGGTGGATCTATATATGTTTTTCTTAGGGTTCACCTTGTTACTTAACTTCTCTAGGGTCATGGACTATAGGCTCATTATCCTTTGCATTACAGCTAGTAACCACTTATGAGTGAGTACATACCATATCATCTTTCTGGGTCTGGGATACCTCACTCAGGATGTTTTTTTTTTTCTAATTCCATCCATCTGCATGCAAATTTCAAGATGTCATTGTTTTTTACCACTGAGTAGTACTCCATTGTGTAAATGTATCACATTTCTTTATCCATTGTTCAGTTGAGGGGCATCTAGGTTGTTTCCAGGATCTGGCTATTACAAATAATGCTGCTATGAACAGAGTTGAACAAATGTCTTTGTAGTATGATTGAGCATCCTTTGGGTATATATTGCTGGGTCCTGAGGTAGGTTGATTCCCAATTTTCTGAGAAACCGCAATACTAATTTCCAAAGTGGTTATACAAGCTTGCATTCCCACCAGCAATGGAGGAGTGTTCCCCTTACTCCACATGCTCTCAGGCATAAGCTATCATTGGTGTTTTTAATCTCAGCCGTTCTGACTAGTGTTAAGATAGTATCTCAGAGTCCTTTTGATTTGCATTTCCCTAATGGCTAAGGATGTGTCTTTCAGCCATTTGAGATTCTTGAGAATCCTCTGTTTATTTCTGTACCTCATTTTTAACTGATTATTTCAAATTTTGATGTCTAATTTCATTAATTCTTTATATATTTTAGAGATCCAGTCCTCTGTCTGACGTGAGGTTGGTAAAGATCTTTTCTCAATCACTAGACTGCCTTTTTGTCTTATTGACTGAGTCCTTTGCTTTACAGAAGCTTCTCAGTTTCAAGAGGTCCCATTTATTTTATTGCTGCTCTCAGTGTCTGTGCTGAGAGGGTGCCTGAACTGGCCTTGCCCTGTAGCCAGATTGATGAATATCTTGGATATCATCAAAGACCCTTCACCCAGCAACTAATGGAAACAGAAGCAGAGACCAGCAGCAAAGCACTGGGCTGAGCTCCCAAAGTCCAGTTGAAGACTAGGAGGAGTGAGAATATAAGCAAAGAGGTCAAGACCACGATGAGGACACCCACTGAAACAGTTTACCTGAGCTAATGGGTGCTCACCAACTCCAGCCGGACAGGGAAGGAACCAGCATAGGACCAAACTAGACCTTCTGAATGTGGTTGACAGTTGTATGACTGGGGCAGACTGCGGGGCCACTGAAAGTGGCACCAGGATTTATCCCTACGGCTTTTGGGGATCCTATTCTCTTTGGATGGATAACTTGCTCAGCCTAGAGGTAGTAGGGATGTCCTTGGACCTTACCCAAAACTGTGCTTTATCCTCTTACCAAGTGGAGGGAATGGGAGGAGGGAAGGGAGTGGGAACTGGAATTGCTATGTAAAATGAAAAAAGACAGTTTGTTTTCTTTGTTAAGAAATAAAAGTAAAAGAAAACTAATGTTAAAAACAAGAGGGAAAGCTAGGGTTGGGCAGTAAGCATCTTTAATCTCAGGAGCCTGAAGCAGGAGAACCACTAAGCGTTCAAGGTCAGCTGGGCAAAACAAATGGGGAGGGGCAGAAGAAAAGATAAGCATACAGAACAGCAGGAAATGGAAAGCAGCTGTGCAAAACGTCTGACTTAGAAACTGTAACCTGAATTACTTACTGCTTTGGGGAAGTCCAAAAGGAACTAACAGCTGAAGTCCTGAGCACCTTAGGCCTGCAGGTTCCAGGTACCTCTGACGGCCTGAGGTATAACACAGTCTATAAAATATAATAGACTGTTTAGAAAGACTTCGAAGGGCTGCAAAATATGCCTTCAAGCTTTGTGGGAAAGCAATCTCCAACCTGGAAACCTATACAAGCCAAACGTAAAAGTCGTCAACTGAAAATGGAAGAGTACTTTATGACACACCAGCATCTTAAACTGACCTCCCTCACGCTTACACCTTCTTGAACTGCTACATAATTTCCTGTGAAATCAGAGTTAAATCAAGATACAGATATAAAGCACAGAAGACACAGAACCCAGGAAGAAAGATGATTAGAAATTCCCCAAAATACAGAGGTTCCAGAAATAAAAAGCCCAGAAAGGATGGGGGAAGGGAAAGAGACATCAGTTAAGAGCTTGCTGTGCAAGCCTGAGGATCTAAATTCAATCTCCAGCACACACAAAATCCACATCCGGTGACACCTATTTACAATCCCAGCACTGGGAGAAAGGTGGGTCCCTGGAGCTCCCTGTCCAGTCCGGTCTAATATGCACGCTGACCGTAAAGACAGAGACCCCATCCACATGCGCATATGTATGTACAACTGCACACACACATACAAATCTCAGATGGAAATCAAAAATTATTTTTGAGTCTAACTTAAAGAATATTTTTAACTTTTTTTTAATTTTATTATGCATAATGTTATGCCTGCACACCAGAAGAGGGTACCAGATCTCACTACAGATGGTTGTAAGCCACCATCTGGTTGCTGCGAATTGAACTCAGAACCTCTAGAAGAGAAATCAGTGCTCTTAACCTCTGAGCCATCTCACCAGCCCCAACTTCAGGAATTTTATAGCTTCCAGAATAGCAGATATCAAGAAAACCAAATAAACAAGGCAAAAACAAAATAATCTTCCGGATAAAATATAATGGACTGTGTAGAGAATGTATTTTTAAAGTATAATCAAAGCACTTTACATGGTTCGTCTTTCTAAGTTGAAGAATGGAAAGAGTGCGGATCTGTATGAAACAGATTAACACAAGCTAACTCTTAATGTAAAGCAAATAGGTCTATTATTTATATATGCAAGAAACTGGAGTGGCGAGGCAGCAGCAGGACTGCTGCTCTGGCAATGAAGCATCAACTGAAACAATTCACTCATGCACAAAAATACCTCCACGTGAGCCGAGGACACCAGACAGTGGCTATTAAATGCCCGTGAAACCAAATTCTTGACTTCCAGCATGTCCTGTCCCCTTAAAAAATACACAAGCCATTAACAAATAAAATGAAAAGTATTTTTTCAAAACTCAAAAAACAAAAAAATTGGGTTACTTAGAAACCAAACACACCAGAAAACAAAATCAGAAGTATTGAAAGTCATGGCCTCTAGGGAGCTGAAAGCTGTCAGGAAGACTTAGCACTGGTCTGCTTGCTGTTTCCCTGTATTCCTATAGCACGCCTGACTTCCTAAATCATGTGAAAGTACTCCAGGGAGTGCCATGTCCACTGTAAATTAAATAGCAAAAAGTGTAAAACCACATGAAAGGAAAAGCTAGTTGGGAAGGGGAGAAAGTCACACTTTATTTTTATGTTTTAAACTCTGGCACATTTTGCTAACGTTGGAAAAACAGATGAGGAGCATCACATGAAAGGCAAGATGAAGGTCATTCCCCACTTGAGTATGGAGATGTAGCTCTGTGGTGTACTTGGCAAGCATGCAGCCCTGGGTTCAATCACAGTAAGAATAAAAACCACACAACCCAGAGTAGTGAGTGCTCAGTCATGCTATACTCAATACTCATTGCTTCAAGATCACACCTTAGGGAAGAAATGAGGGGCACAAAATCAGCCACAAAAACAAGCCTATCTCCTCCAAAAAACAGATGCTGAAGATGCCAACAGGCTCTATGATGAAGTCCAGTTCTTAAGACCAGCATCAAATAACTTACTGGCCCTGTCATGTACACGGAGTGAACTGAGTAACTCGTTCAATGAACTGCATACCAGCTAGTCCAAAGGATTAAGGATACGAACCTGTATAAATATAGTCCAAAACAGCCTTCTTATTTTCTAGTTTAGTTTTTCTGGAACTTCCTTCACTCTTTCTTTTCTAACATGCCACTGATTGTGGGTGCTTTTGCCCTTGGTTACTTATAATGGAACCAAGAAAAGAAAAAAGACAGCCTATAAGACCAAACAAACCTGTCTATGCTATGACAGCCCCAGAAGATATTGGCCGGGAAAGTACCTGCAACCAAGTCTGAGGACCTGAATTCAACCCCTGAAACCCACAAAGAATGCATTCCCATAAACTGTCCTCTAGCGGCCACAGGTGTGCCACGGTTCATGCATGTCTACCTACACAGACATAAACCCACACACAAAATTAATAAATGTAAAAACAAATCTTTAAACAACATGTGTCAAATAGAAGCCTACGCTTAGGGAATAATTTTACAGAAATTGGAAAAAGAAAGGAAAATTAGATCATTTTTCTAGATCTAATTACAAATCAAAAGAGAATACAGGGCACGGGAATAGGTTACTGCACTACAGCGAAAACAGTACAATTCAAGCTGTGGTTAACACCCAGGACAACAAATTAGGCTTCTTCAACAAATACGCAAGAGGAAAAATAAGAAATAAAGAGGCAACTAAACTTTAAGGGCCAGATAGACATATCAATGAACTGTATGCACAAATCTTAACTGGATCTAGATCCAAAGAAAACTTTTCAACTATTGACACCTGGGAGAATAGAGAGACGGCTTAATAGTTAAGAGCATTTGCTACTCTTGGAGAGGACCTAGGTTCCATTCCCAGCACCCATGGTACCTCACAACTGTCTACAACTCTAGTTCCAGGGAGTCCAACATCCTCTTCTGGCGTCCACAAGAACCAGGCAGACATGCATTGAGGCGGACATTCATACATGTAAAATAAAAAATAAGATAAAACTTTAAAAAAATGACATTGAGAGCTGGAGAGATGGCTCAGTGGTAAAGAGCACTGGCTGCTCTTCCAGGGGTCCTGAGTTCAGTTCCCAGCAACCACATAGTGGCTCACAACCGTCTGTAATGAGATCTGCTGCCCTCTTCTGGCATGCAGGCATACATGGAGGTAGAATGTTGTATGCATAATAAATAAATAAATCTTTAAAAAAAAGAAAGAAAAAATGACAATGATTAAATTGACACTTGACTAATTGAGCACAGTAGGTATATAATCTCAACACTCAGGAAGCTGAGGCAGGAAGATTACAAGTAAAAGACAACTTGGGCTACATAAAAGAGTTTGAGACCAGACTGAACTACAAAAGGAGTTTGAACTCCATGTGGGCTACACAGTGAGACCCTGTCTCAATGCCTCCCACTTAAAACTTTGGCACACTGATTAAGAAATCAAAGCAGCTGGGGCTGGAGAGGGCTCAGCAGCTAAGAAAACTTAACTGCTCTTGCAGAGCACCTCGGTTTGGACCACACGTGCCTAAATTAGGCAGCTCACAATATGGAACTGCAGTTCCAGGGGACTCTTTACAACCTCTTCTGACCTCCAAAGACAACCACAAGCACTGTGAACACACTAACATTCAGGCGCGCGCACACACCAATCATGAACATAAATAAAAATGAACAACCCTATGACTTTGAGAAATGTTTAGCATAATGATGGTGTCCAATTAAGGTTACAAAACAGTGCTTATCATCTAAAACTGAAAACAAAAGGAAAAAATACAATTGTGACAACTGGTAATGATCAAAATGACCAAACAACCAAGATTAGCTCACTGTGCCCAGAGATGCAAGAGTTGGTCAGACTTGTTTGGTGACCATTTTCACATGGTATACACACTTCTCTACCTTCTGTGAGTCCTCAAACCCCATTCTTTCTCAGCATTTAAAAGGTCTATCAATATTGCTTGCCAATAAAAGCTTCCATTTTCCTTTCCTTTCTTCAAAATCCCTAGGACATTACAGCTTGAGTCTGTCCTGATAGGATGATGCACAATGAAACAGAAAGGATGAAATGAACAACATCATGCTGAAAAAACAAATATAGAAATCAGGCCCAGCTGTGAAGCAGACTGCTTAACAGTAGATGAGGAAGTCTAGAGTCAAAGCAGACAGAGAACACGTCCATCATGGCCCTGATGATGACCCAAAAGTTATGGTCACAAAGGGAAAGGCAAAAATGACTGCTGGCCCAAGGAGGAAAGCCCTACTGCAAGCAACAGCCACTTTATGTTCACACCGACCCAGGAGGTTTCCACTTTTCAACTGCTATTCAATAAATGGAGAATAAATTTAGTGTTCAGTTCACCCCACGCACGGGAACAAAATGGTCTAGAGCACTGGTTCACAACCTGTGAGTCCTGCCCCACGCACCCTGCATATTAGATATTTACACTACAGATCACAGCAGTAGCATATTTACTGTCGTGAAGTAGCAAAGAAAAAATTTTATGGCTGGAGTCACCACACATGAGGAACTGTATCAAAGGGTGAGGGCATTAGAAAAGTTGAGGACCACTGGTTTAGGGGTAAAATAAAAAAGAAATGGAGGGACCTGAAACAGGAAAGAATTAACGTAAAATATAATGCAACCCTGTCTGGCTGACAATCTTCCCAACAGAGGAGTATGGATCCAGGGTTGCCATCACCCTCCAAGTTTCCTACCCAAAATAAAAGTATTTATGTTAGATTAAAATTAAACGCTATACTGAGGAAACATATGTCTGAAGGTATATTTCACACATAAAACAATGTATTGGATTTATAAAGGTTACACTTTACAGTGTTGTTTGCCAGAGTTTAAACAATCAGTAAAACAGCCCCTTACTATGAGCCTTGTTACAAGTGAACTCCAACTACAGGGAAAAGATGTCGTAACACAGCATATGCAAACATTTTATACTCAGGATCCGTTACCTATGGCAACACTACAAAAAGACTACATTCTCCCTGAATTGTTATCCCAAAAGTTTTACTACATACTTACCACTTTGTGCATTACTTAAAAAGATGGACAAGATTAAGTCAATAATTTTGTAAAAGTTCAAAAATTCTAAAGATACCATACTAAAAATAGTTTTAAAAAAGGCATTTCAGCCATAGGAAATTCTAGCCTCATATCAGATTGCATTTCCACACAGATAACTGGTTCTTGACTACTGCAAAAAAATGTGCTTACCACAGTCACAAGCAACCCACTGGGTCTTTTCATAACCTAAGAATTCTCACAGACGTCAGGCACTATGTGAAGCATTTTGTAGACACTGGCTCATCTAATCTCATATCACTCTATGAGATAAGTAAAATCTTTACACACACACACATACAAAATCACCATTAAAGAAATGCTTCTGTGAAATTCTTTGCTCAAAGTCCCTGGCAGAGTGGCAGCCTAGCCAACACCAAACAGCACAAACTTGTTAGTGACCCTCTCTAATCAACAACTGTACCATGGGAAATTTCTAAGGAAATTAAGGCAGGCACTAAGCTCACAGGTAAGAACATGTAAGCAGCTAAGATTGTCTATCAGAATTCAGTTTCACCTTGACAACAGCACAAAAGGGATCACCTAAAGAATTCAATGGAAAGGAAGTAAGCACAATCAAGCAGGGGAGGAAAAAAATAAGTGACCGAAGTACAATAGCATAACAGAGAGGGAACAGGATGTCTCGGAAGACTTTGATTTCCTAATCTGACATTTAAGAACTAGATCTGGGGACAATGCTCTGCTGCTACAGTGCAGCCCTGGGTTCAATCCCCAGCACCAAGTAACAGGGTGCTCAAGGTTTCCTCTACCTCCACGGTAAGTTCAAGGTCAGAAACCTTATCTCATACAGTAACAGTAATGGTTACTTAGAAAATAAGGACTGAAGTAGATCAGCAATTTGAAACTTTTTCTGATTCACCCCACCAAATAATCTCACATCCATATTTTATCTTTCTCCATGTGCTCCTCACCTCTCATGATAACCTCTTTCATGTACTCACTCACCCAAACATAGCACACGCAAACATAACCTAACTTCTTGACTTGTCACAGTCTGAAGCATACTCCAAACAACACATTCTCACTAACCTTCTCTGCGTCCTCCAGGCAAGAGTGTAAATTAAGAAATGTCAAAGTTTCCTTCTGACCAAGTTTAGGGTCAGTGCGTGTGTGCGTTTTCTTAAGAAGTAGCCTCTTTGGNTTGGAAAAAAAAAAAAAAAACAAAGAACAATGGAAAAATATAAATCACATTTGAATGTCTTCAAACTAATGAAATGTATACTGGTCAAACACTAGTGACTCTACAAAAATGAGCAAACTCAGCACTGTCGTTAAGTCTGATGTGCGGCTCCAAAGTGCATCCAGAGATCTGGAAACCTGAATTTAGGGTTTGAAAAAGATAGCTAGATGCCATTTTTTTTCTCTATTCTGCCCCCTCTTACATGCCATGTTTTAAGCCACCTAACAGGTGCTAAATGAAAAACATGCTAAAATAAAAAAAAGTTATCTGAGTAAAACATACTTAACAGTACTGAGAATATGAAATTAACTCTATTCCATCTTGAGGGGGACAAAACAGAAAAATATGAATGTACTGATAGGAAAATTCAAAACAAAAAACCTCATTTTTTTTACAGAAAAACTCTTGTTAAAATAAATGCTATTCCTCAAACCAGGAAAACAGTGTATAGTGTGTAGATGATTTACTATTCTAGACATGGAAAACAATCATCAAAAAACTTACACAGATCGAAAGCCAGTCAAAATAACAAGGGGAAACTATATCCAGAGATTTATTTTTAAAGCAAGTTCTCTTTGTTATTTACATGTTCTTTCTCCCTAAGCTATGACCAATTTCTATTAAGTCAACCCAACCTTTCAAGGAATGCCAGCACTTAAGAGATGGAGACAAGGAGTTCAAAGCTAACCTTAGCGACCTAGTAGGTTCAATACCATCCTGAACTGGACCTGGACGAGACTCTAGGTTTTTGTTGTTGTTTGTTTTAATTAGAGACAGGGCCTTTCTATGTAGGCTTGGCTGTCCTGGAATTCAACACCAGGCTGGCCTTGTGCGCACAGAAATCTGCCTGCCTCTGCCTTCCGAGAACTGGGATGGAAGGAGCATGCCACCAAACCGATGCAGACCCTGTGTTTTGTTTGTTTTTCAAATACTCTCAAGGCTGGTGAGATGGCTCAGCAGTTAAGAGCACTTGCTGCTCTTGTAGAGGATTGAGGATTGATTTCCAGGCTCCTGCGGAGCTTAACAACCACCTGCAACTCCAGTGCCAATAGAACCAGCACCCTCTTTTGGCACTCACATGGTACACATACATATACACAGGTAAAATAATCACACACATGAAATAAAATAAACCTTTAAAAAAATATGTAAAAAAGACCAGTGAATTAATAGTTCAACTAGTGATTATAATATAAAGGTTCCCCATCTAACAAATACATGTAAAATGTGTGTGTTGTGTATGTGTATATTCCCTTTTACCTCATTCAAAGTACACAAATATACACACTTTACAGAAAAACCTACACCAAATGGTCAATTGTCTCTAGATATATTGGAGATAGTGTTTTTTAATGACTTCTAAGCAACCGCATTATTAATAGGTACTGTAGTGGCCATATCCCTATGACACAAAGCAGTCATTCCATCTTAGATTTTAGTTTGGGACAGTTCCCAGACAGACAAATGATAGAAATCTTATGAATATCAAGTTACTGGTTCATGTCAAAACATGGCCTTCCCAAAGGATGCTCTGTCTACAATCTGTGAAGGAATCACATACAAATCCCCTATTTACTCGGGTCTTCTAAAGAAGCCAGAAAGAAGGTCTGTGTAGAGGGGAGAAGAGACGGGGCTAAGACTAGATTTGCTGACTGCTAAAAGTTCAGCCTTGAGGTTTATTCCAAGATCTATAAAAGAGCAGTAAATTAGGGTTTGGCTAGTCCTTGCTGACTATGGAAGCCAGAAAAAACATTTACTCGAGGTATTTAAATCTGCTAAGAGTACCCAGTTGTTAGGTACAGCAACTCCAATCTGGAAAAAAAAAAACAGCAAGCAAGTCCACTGGAACTGTTTCTAAACAAAGGTGGGGCAGGAGATAGGCATATTTCCTTTGTTTTCTCTAACAAACAATACAGACTTCAGAAAGGCAACATGCCAGTTGTATTGATCTCTAAAAACTTCTGCTGCCTTACTTAAAAAATAACTAGCAATTTATATTTTAAAAATGTCGACCCACAGCTACCTCAGTTCAAATAAAGAAAAAAGTCCAGGCTTTACTGTGGAAACAGAAGCAAAAATCAAACCCCCAACTACATAAAATTATGAACCCCACATTCCTAAACAAAATGGCAAAGATACAACCTTTGTAGGTCACTAGCCACAGCAGCATGAGGTGGTGATTCAGAGCAGACTAAATGTTAAGCATAACTAGACAGAATTACTAGTTACAGAGAAAATTTACCAATAAATATGTTGGTTGAAGACTGCTTTGTCATCTTCATAAGTATTTTTAGTTGAAAGCATGGGTTTGGGTAGCCCACGTGGACGTGGTTCTGATTTTTAAATATCTATTTCTTACATTCTGGTCACTGGATAGGTTTCTAAACTCAAATCTTTGGAACTGGTAATTTGGAAAGGGTAAACCACGAGAACATTACATTAAAAAGAAGAAGACACCACCCTCACCAACTCAGGTCAGCAAAGCTAAGCTGGTAGGCTAGTGTTCCCACAAACCTAAAGATGGGTCTCCCTGGTCCAGATGCTCATGTAACAGGAAACACTGATGAACAAAATGTCTGAAGCCATTTCTCAAGGTATAGCAAGACTTCTGAGTTCCTTACTTTTTTATCTGTACTTATTTTGGGGTGGGTGGCAGGCATCCATTCAGATTCTTCCCCTAAAAGCTCCAAATGGGCTTCTTTCTAATTAGACCTAAAAATTTAGGCTTTAAACATCCATAATCAATTATTCTGAACTATCCCATAGCAGTTTACATTTCTTACAGAAATACCAAGCATGTCGCTGAAAAATCTATTAAGATGAATAATGTTAAATAATGGCACCACTTTTGATTCTTTTAAAGAATCCCCATCTAATTTACAGTCCAAGAGCTTTTGAGGGCTGTTATAGCTCAATCCACCCATACTGTTTTTTCTCTTGCACACAGTGTCCTACTTCTAGTAGAGGCAAACAATGAACTGTTATGATTAGGTCTTTGGGGGGGGGAGGTGCTTTCAAAGGAGAGAAAGTGTCCTCTCCTATTATTGAGCAGCCTCTTGTCCTCAGCAGTCAGTCTGCACAGGAGACCGCTACTGACTTCAGAGGGAATTCTGCCTGCAAAATGAGGAAAGTAGAATAGGAGTAAATTAGCAAAAATCCATACCACTACTCTAAGTCATTACTACTCCTCCAGTTCTCCAACAGCCTCCAAAGCACACAGACGTTTGCCAGTGGCTTGCAAACTGAATTGTGGAAATGACCACCCTATCCCTGACAGGTAACACAGCCTCTCTCTTTAGATGTTTTGTCATACTAGCGGCCTGATGAGAGGCTTTCTGGCCCTTACCAAGATACAGGATTATTTCAATGCTGCCCCCATCAGTGGCTGCCAAGAGCAAATCAGAGATTTCTCGTAGCAGGAGTCTGCAAACAAACTGAATGGTACTATACATTACTCTTCCCCCCAGGAAAACCTGTACAAATATTGAGAATTCTCAACCCCATCTCCCATAGCCAAGAAACGGATCAAGTTTCCCTAAAACCCACGGGGATGTCTGACAGGGTAGGCTAAAAAAAAACTGTCAATTCAGTACTATAAAGAATACAGAGATAGCATACCCCAATAAAGAATTACAAAAACAGGAAGGGCTGAAGAAAGATGAATGGAGAAAACTGGGACAGAAGTTTTGTTGTTTTTGGTTAATCTCAATAACAAGAGCATACAGCCCTGCTCACCAGACATTTCACATGCTAGAAAGTTCAAGTAACAGAGAAACCTTGATTCCGAAAGGAGAAAATATATACGCAACTCCCCTAGGTTCCACTTTCCCTACCACCCACCCAGGGACCTTAAAAAAACTGGGAACGCTGTTAAGGTGACAGAGATTTACTGAAATGAAGAGATTTCGTGACGGGCTTCCTCAGCTGTACCGAAGGCTCCACACAGAGACCACTCCCCAAAATAACACTGTGGGCGGGAGCTCTTCTAACTTCACGAAAGCCAAACCAAAAAAAA
>LOEQ01002212.1:69469-80897 GCA_001685075.1 Bramus lutescens | reverse complement strand
GGACCTCTGGAAGAGCAGCCAGTGCTCTTAACATCTGAGCCATCTCTCCAGCCCTGAAAGCTTACTGTTTAATGTCAAGATGCACCTTTATAAACAAGCGTGTGCTAAAAGAGCAAGTCATAACTTCTCTTCATGAGAATGCTGTGTATTGTTCGCTTAGCTGAGGTGTTTTGGTTTCTGGATAGGAGTTTAACGATTGGATAATCTTTGTTTCTTTTTCTGGTTTGTTATAGGAGAAATAAATTCCCGTGAATGTGAAAGTGTGTTAAGAAGAGACAAAGTGTCAGGGGAATTAGAAGCCAGCACTGTGGACTCTCTGATGGACATGCCGTTTGCTACTGTAGATATTCCAGATGATTGTGGAAGAAAGTACTGTATTATTTAAACAAGTAATCAGAAGCAGTGGGCAGTACATTTAGACATGCATTTCATCTTTATTTCATTTTAAATACTTGTCATGCTTTTGAGTGCTAAGTTATCTGATTCTTTGTTGTCCAAACTGTCATAGATAATATTAAGAAATGGCTCATCAAATTTTGGGCCAGGTCATTTTGTGATTACTTCTGCCTGGATTGGGCAGATCATTTCATGGTTTATAATGCCTCTATTTCTTTGGAGCCACCTGCAATTTCAGAAGTACCTACCCATTCATGTAATAAGTGATTAATGGCTTTTGGGTATGTGTAGGCACTTTGCTATAGACTGAGAGGGTCCGTCCACCTGTCCATGAACCAGACAAACATTATCAATTCAGCCAGTCCCTTAGAGCTTCAATCTGCAAACTTTATGTAACCAATACTTGTTGGAAACACCAAGACAGAAATTTCATGTCACTGTGGAAATAGAACTATACATGACGACTGGGATTCTGTCCTCTGCAAAGGTGACAAATGTCCCTATGATCCAGGAACAGGAGATGAAACCTGTTCACTGTCCAGCTGTCAGTAATCTGATCTGCCTATATCTTATCCATAGTTTATATATCAGAACAGTTTACAGTAGGTATGACTAATGAGATCCTTCTAGAATCCCCGAGAACAGTGTTTTGTAGCCTCTGTGGCCTTAGAACTACTGAGGAGAGCAGTGACTGAGGAGAGCATGCACCAGGAAAAAGGACCTGTGTTTGCTTCATGCTTTGGAAAGGATGACTGCTTCTGCTCAGCATGGGCCTTGGGAAGGGTGGCCTTGATGCAAGCAGGATTTTTTTTTCTTCTTTTCTTTTTGGCAGGATTTGGTATAGTTATTACTAGACCAATGGTAAATGTAAAAGCCATATGTAAGATGGGATTTAGGCCAGTCTACTGAAATCCGTTCTTAACTATGGAGCATTGTAGCACTCTTAGATATTGAAGGTCTCAGGAGCTTTAAAACTATTTGAATGTTAGCTGTATTCCAAACCACAGAGTGGAAGATTTCTTCTGTGGAAAGATGGGTTTCAGATTCTTAGCTTCAGTTCTTGTGTGGGTCCAGTGGGGGAAGGGGAGAAACAGAACTGGGTCTTCAGTTTTGATTATTAATTTTCTTATTGTGTAACTTTGGTCATTTAAACTGTGTGAGACTTTAACTGTAATATGCAGATTGTAGTTCCTTGTTGCGTGCCTCATGTTGATGCTGTACAGATCAAAAGACAAAATGTGTGCAAGAAAGGAGCTAAACATACAGCAGTGTACAAGTGTTTCTTTATAAAGCTTTTGGCTAGGTAGTGGTGGCACACACCTTTAATCTCAGTACTTGGGAGGCAGAGGCAGGTGGATCTCTGTGAGTTCAAGGCCAGCCTGTCTCAACAAACCAAAAAGAAAAAAAATGCCTTTCTTTTCTCTGTGTGTACAGTCATGTGTGCTGGTATACATGTGTGTTTGTGGAGGCAAGAAATTGACATTGAGTGTCTTTTTTATAATTTTTAAAATAATTTATTTAACTTGATTTTATGTGTATTGGTGTGGAGGAGGAGTCAGATCCCCTGGAACTGGAGTTACAGACAGTTGTGAGCTGCAGTGTGGGTGCTGGGAATCAGACCCCATCCTCTGGAAGAGGAGAGTGCTTTTAACTGCTGAGCCATCTCTCCAGCCCCAATGTTTCTTTTTATCCCTTTCTACCCACTTCCTGCCTTTATTAATTGATTAATTTTGAGATAGTCTCTAATTGATTCTGTGGCTAGCACATTCAGCTGGGCTGGCTGGGCAGGAAGCCCTAGGCTTGTCCCTGCTTCCCAGCCCTGGGGTCATAGTTATGTCTTGCTGTGCCTGGTTTTGATGTGGTGCCCAGGATTAAATGCAGGTCCTTATGCTTCAGCAAGAAGCACTTTCCCCACAGAACCCGTACAAAACTTTGAAAACTAACTCTCAGTTATTTGACTGCCACTCATCTTTTTCTCTGGTGTTTTAAGACTGGATTTCTCTGTGTGACAGCTTTGCCTGTCCTGGAACTTCTTCTGTAGACAAGGCTGTCCTTGAACTCACAAAGATCTGCCTGCCTCTGCTTCCCAAGAGTTGGGATTAAAGGTGTGTGGGTCCCCCATCTCTTATTTTTAACAGTAGCCTTTCACCCCTTAAAATATAAAGGAACAGGTAGAAAATTTGTTAGTTAGAAACTGCTAACTAGTTTTTTTTGAAGTTTTATATAAATATGTAAGAACTAAGAGGGGTTTTGTTTGTTTGCTTGTTTACTTTGTAGATTTTTTTTTTTAGGTTTTTGAGACAGGGTTTCTATGTGTAGTCCTAGCTTCTCTGAAACTCACTATTTGACCGGGCTGGCCTCTAGCAAGCTCAGAGATTCACCTGCTTCTTCCTCCAGAGTACTGAGATTAAAGGCTTGCAACCTCCACCTGGCAGAACTAGGAGCTTTTAAAAATTATTAAACATTTGAATTATGCACATGTATATAACTGACTGAGGGTTTGGGCATGTGTGTATGGTCCCAGTGGAGCCTGCAGTTGGCGTCAGATTTGTTGGAACTGGAGTTACAGGCAGTTGCCAACCCCCTGATGTGGGTGCTGGGAAGTGAACTTGGTCCTTACTTGGCTTTCTGCTGTGTTTATGACCCCGCAGAGTTAATCAGTTTTCTGGTGCTGAGCAGACAACAGCCTTAAAACTCCAGGTGGCTGGTACAAGCTGGTCGTCCTTGGTTTACTTGGGGTGTGGGGATTGAGAGGTCCCTGCTCAACTTTCTTGCTAACAGCAACTCTGAGAGAACCATGAGAACAGTGCTAAGGAGAACATCCGGGAAGTGTACCCCTTGCCAGAGGAAACATTTCTCCTGATATTTTAGATGTTGATGTCTCCTTTTAGAGATGATGTCTCTTTCAGTGTGCATGAGGACATTTTTTATGGGTCTGGTTGACTGAAATGGGTTTTGAATTTTTTTTTAGGGAAAGTTGTTTTTATTCAAGAGGACATTTTGTTAGAAATATATAAGAATATTAAATGCTTTTGAATATTGTGACCAAATATAACAATGCAAGATATTTTTTAGGTCTTCCAATAAGGTCACTAGTTAGTTCCCAGCCTCTTAGCCCTGAAATAATCACACAGAAACTGTATTAATTAAATCACTGCTTGGCCCATTAGCTCTATCTAGCTTCTTATTAGCTAACTCTTATATTTTAATTTAACCCATTTCTATTAATCTGTGTATTGCCATATGGCTGTGGCTTACCAGGTAAAGTTCTGACTGGTGTCTGTCTCTGACGGGGTGGGGGTGGGGGTGCTACATGGCTTCTCCTGACTCTGCCCTTCTTTCTCCCAGCATTCAGTTTAGTTTTCCCCACCTAGCTAAGTTCTACCTTGCTATAAGGTCCAAAGCAGTTCCTTTATTCATTAATGGTAATCACAGCATACAGTGGGAAATCCAATATCATTTAGGATTATTTACTAGAACTCGGAGATGAATAATAAGTAAACTGTAAGAAGTATATATATGAAAGAAAATCTCTTGCATGATGAAGAGCTACAGCAGAATGGATCACACCTTTGGCTGGTGGTTAGGCATGTTCCAGCACTCAAATCTAGCCTGAGTGAGGAGGGCATCAGGACTTGTGGGTTTCTTCTCACTATAAGAGAATACATTGTGGCTCAATTGGCTAGAAACCCAGGAAGCATCCAGAAAATGTTTGGTGTTGCTGCTTTTTGCTGCTGACCATGGATTGGGAGTCATTTTGCTGATAGCAATAGCCCAGCCTGCTTCCCACAGGAGATGGGGGAAGCTTTAGTTTCACTGATTATAGTCATCTAGATCGTCAATTCTGAACAATCAAGCAACATTTTAAGAATCACATTTTTTGTTTGTGTGGATATATATGTATGTATGCCTGCATGTATGTAGGTAGATAGGTATATGTATGAGTGTGTGCATGCCAAAGCACACATGTGGAGGTCAGAGGACAACTTGAGGGAATCAATTCTCTCTTTTCTCTATGTAGGTCCTGGGAATTGAACTCAGACTATCAGGCTTGGTGGCAAGCACCCTTTCCTGTTGAGCTATCTCTCCAGCCCACATTTAAATCAAGATTCAAAAGAAAATATTTGAGAGTTGGTTTCTAGTTACATGGCTTTCCTAAATGTGAAATTCAGTTCTATAGAAACTGCTAATCCTTACTTTATTGTAGGATGAGGGCCTGCTTGTTCATCCCGGCTACCAGGCAAGCTTAGCCCTGAAATAACCACACAGAAACTGTCTTAATTAAATCACTGCTTGACCCATTAGCTCTAACTTCTTATTGGCTAACTCTTACAACTTAATTTAACCCATCTCCATTAATCTTTTAGTATGTCTATCTCCAGCGGCGGCAGCTCCATGGCATCTCTTACTCACCCTTCTTTCTCCCAACATTCATTCCATCTTTCTTGCCTACCTAAGTTCTGCCCTATAAACAGGTCAAGGCAGTTTCTTTATTCATTAACCAAGAAAAGCAACACACAGACAGAAGGACCTCCTACACCATTTTATGTCTTCAAAATTCATTTTGTTCATATGTGTGTATGTTTTGAGACCGTCTCCTGGCCCTCAGAGCAGCTTCACAATCATTATGTAGTTAAGACTGGCCTGAACTTCTCTGATCCCCCGCCCTCATAGCATTGGAACATAAGCATGTATCACCGTGCCGGGCTTCTTCACACAGTTCTAATATAACTATTGGGGATTTTGAGATAGAGGAAATGACCATTTTATTACCTATTAACTAGTTAAGGCATATCTTGAAAAATTTAAAATATAAAACAAAAAATCATCTAAATTTTTTGTATAGAAAAGATTTATCTTAGTATATATAGATATCAGTGATTATGCTGTGTCAGTTAAAAAGAGATAAATTATGTTTTTGTCCTTTATATAATTAGTTGGGAAGACAAATGCTGCATACAGTAATGTGTCCTGCATAATGAATGGCTATGCTCTGAGACTAGGCTATTTATTTTTTATAATGTAATTCTTTATTGATTCTTTGGAGTTTCACATCATGCACCCCATTCCTGCTCACCTCCCAGTCTCTCCATACCCTCCCTTCACCCCTGCAGCATCTTCCCCAAAGAAACCCCCCATTCCCAAATCAATTAAAAACAACACAATACATCTTTCCAACACCTCTTCTCTCATCCTAGTGGCACTGGGTGCTGCGGTGTGTCACTCAGTAGACCCTTTTGTCCAGTCAGCCCTACCCACAAAATGTTCACTGTAGTGTGCCATTGTTCTGGTTCAAGTCCTTTGGCACACCATCATCACTGGACCATCACCAACCTCCTCTCAGATATCCTGTTGTTTCCCTGAGTCTTGAACATCCCGTGGTTATCGTTCTACAGGACCAGTCCCTTCAAGCACTGTAGATGGGGTAGATGTCAGGGTGGGCCAACCCATTAGGCTATTATTATTTGTGTGTCTGAACATCATAGAGAATGCTGCTGACTCAGATGGTTGTGATATCACTAGGTGATTTTTATTTTTTTTTTGTAAAGATAGTGACTCTACACATAGCCCTGGTTGGCCTTGAACCCAGTAGCTTTCCCTCTTAGCCTTCCCAAGTGCTGGAACTGCAGCTGAACATAGTCACTCCCAGCCTACTTGAAAGATTTTTATCTGCTTAAGTAACAAGAAAGGAAACATCAAAACAAACTCTAATTTATTCTCAGCATTTTAATTAAGAGCAAGTGTGGAAACAATCAACCACAATAACAGATGGAGTACTTAATTAAATTAAATTAATTTCTCTTCTAATTCACTCCTTTGTAGTTTTTGAATGAATAAATAGAATTGAGGAGAAATTAGATAATTTACATAAGATGACATGTGGTGCTTTGGTTTAAAAAAAATCTGCGGTTGAAAAAGTAAAAGCCCTTGTCAATGACATCAAGTTTATCAGTGTACAATAAAAGGCTATTGAAGTCATTATGAAAATTAACAAGTATAATAAATTAAGTTTATGGGTTTGCAAGCTGTATTTCCACGGATGACTTTTTGCTAACCAGCAAAATTACTATAAATAATCTGGCGAAAGATCCAGGGCAGACGGCCAAAGTTTTTTGCACTTTGTGACCTCAAGTCACCGATTTTGTTGGTAAACTAGATGATTATATAAATATTTGCTTTTTATCTTTTTCATGTGAAAGCAAGCAAATGGAGTAACAGCAAATTGTGCTTCAGAACACAGACCGTGTTCCCAAAGTTGGGAGGGAAATGAAGTCACGGAGTAAGAAAGCAGAGAGATGCTGTGTTTTGGTTCTTACAGATAAACTTGGTAAATACCAAGAAGATCCTATAAACAAGAAAAACATGACAGTGGCTCACAGTGTCACAGGTGGATTGTGTCAACAGGGCACTGGATTAAAGGCAGAAAACCCAAAACACACTCTACAGGTATAAAATCGTACCATGTGCACATGAGTGATTATTCTTTAGAATAATGGTTCTCTGGCTTCTCCAGAGGTAACTGGATTATGGTTTTAATTTTTTCTTTGTAGAATCATTATGAACTGGTGGGTTTGATCATATCTGATAAAATTCACACTACCAAATTCTTTATTCAATTTGATGCTCGCATTTTCTCCTCTTTAGCCTATGGAAAGATTTGTAAATTGACATTAGAGCCTGTCTGACATGATCCACTTGCTACAATTTGAATCATGAATATCCTCATGAGTACTAGGTTAACAGTTTTGCTGGGAAGTGGTGGGACATTGTGCTAGTAGGAAGTAGGCTAGCAGAAGAAAGTTAGGTCACAGGGAATGGGTGAAAAAAGCAAAACCAACCAACCAACCAACAATCCACTTTCTTAGTGGTAGAAAAACCATGATGCCAGACATAGTGGCTCATGCTCATAGTCCTGAACTTGGTAGCTTAAGAAGGAGTATTGGTTTATATATAGCAAGACCCTTCCTCAAAAAAACAAAACAAAAACGAGAGAAAAAAAAATAACCCTTTGGCATGTAGTAGAGAATGCTTGTTAGTTTTGCCCTACCTAAGGTATAAATCTGTCCTACCTCCTTTTGTAAATAAAGTTTTGTTGGAACACAGCTATATCCTTTAATTTGTTTTGTCAGAGTTAGGTAGTTGCAAGACAGACCCTGTGGTCTGCAAAGCTCAAACCATTTACAATTTTGTTCTTTATGGAAATTCTTGCCTACTCTTGCTTTATATTTGAAAATGACAATTATACATGATTGCTGCTTATTATATATACTGCATGACTTCTTCCTTTTTAAACTAGGTTGTCTTTGTTTAAATGTGTGAGACACTTTCTCACTTTGTTTTCCTCTAGTCACTGACGCACCTCAAAGAAATTCAAAGAGAAGCAAAGAAAATGAAGGCATCAAGAATGAGCACATAAAGAAGAGAAAAAAACCCTCAAAAGATTATCAGCCCAACTATTTCTTGTCTGTTCCAATCATCAACACAAAGGTGATAGTCTCTTAAGAACCTTTTACTATGAAGTTTTATTCTAAACTATCTTTAAAGTGTAGTAAATGTTTGTCAGCCCATTTGTTCTGAGATTCTAACAGTCTTTGGTAACATTTTAGTAATGCATAATTCAAATGTTTAATTTTTAAAATCTCCTAGTTCTGCCAGGCAGTTGTATGCCTTTATTCACAGTGGAGAAATTTCTCATTTAAGTTATAGAAAGTTGTTTACATAATAGTTGTGATTATTTAATTTTTTTTCAAATTTAATGATAACATGGCCAGGTGGAAGTCAGACCCTTGGTGACCAAATGGTAGACAGAAGACAGTGACTTCCCTGAAGACATGACTTGTGTCCAGAAGAGAAACCAGGGTTTTTTTTCTAATTATTATTTGTTGCTTAGAGATCATTTCATTAAAACCTCTCAATGTGTTCAGATATGAGGGAGATATGAGGGTAATCAAGTTGTGATACCTGCAAGCCCACTGCTTGCCAGGGTTGATTTGGTTGATCTAAAAGCCATACTCACAGGTCCCTGTCAAGATCATTTCCAAAGTCTTGCTTAGTGGAGGAGGCCCTGAGAAGCAGAGAGCAGTGAGCATGCAGGAGGAGAGGACTCTGAAGCCTTTGGAAAGATAGGAAATGGGTGTCTTACTTCACGGGCCTTCATGTGATGGGTATCTTTGAAGTGTTTCTTTAAACATTCTTTATTGCTGAGTAGGTTGAGTATCCCTGCTCAAAAATGCCAGAGACCAGGAATGTGACACGTTTTGAACTAGTCGGTTATTTGTATGTACATAAAGAATCTTGGGATGAGATCCAAGTCTAAACAGGGAGTGTCTGTTCCTCATACTTAACCTTCTTCACATATCCTGAAGGTAATTTAATGCATGGTTCCCAGTGCTTCTGGGTCTTGACTACACCCGGATGATATCAGATATGAAAAATTTCCCTTGCATTATGTTTTGGATTTGGAACATTTTAGATTTTAAGTTTTTAGATTAGGAATACTCAGCCTGTACTAACTTAAGATTGTATGTCAAACTCAGTATAAATCTATTAAAATCTGAAAAATCAGTGTTATATAAATACAATGGAACCAGTCAATGTTTTCATACTGAGATTTTTTTTTTCTGTGTAGCTTTTGAAGCCTGTCTTGCCACTTGCTCTGTAGATCAGGCTGACCTTAAACTCATAGAGATCCTTCTGCCTCTGCCTCCCAAGTGCGTGGATTAAAGGCATGTGCCACCACCACCCAGCAAGATAGTCTTGATCCGAATCTCACTCTACTCCACATACTCTCTTTGACTAGGCCAGCGGTTCTCAAGCCAGGGGTTGCAACGTCTTTGGTGACGAGTGGCCCTTTCACAGGAATCACCTAAGACCATTCATAACTAGCAAAATTACAGTTATGAAGTATCAATGAGAGTAATTTTATGCCTGGGGTTCACCACAATGTGAGGAACCTTAGTAAAGGGTTGCGGCATTAGGAAGGTTGGGGACCACCAGACTAGGCACTCTTTTAGTGTTGCTGAGGATTCAATCTAGGGCTGTATATTTGCTAGGTTTGTGTTCTACCACTAAGCTATAATCTGAGACCTGCGAAGAATTTTAATTCAAATAAATAAACACCAGAGAAAAACCAGCTAAGTTTTGTTGGCTCATTCTAAGAAGTACCCCATCTTTGAGATAGAGTTTAACTAGAGAGATGACACCTTAAGGAAAGAAAAATGACCTCAGGTTCTTGTGATGGGTTTTCTAGCAGTAAGGTAGTCCTTGGAAGTGTTTAGGTGACACCCAGCAGAGAGTATGAGCTGTTGCTCATCATCTTTAGTTGCTTGTCTGTTGTTTGCCTTGGTTTCCTCTTGCTTTAGGTCTGTGTACACATAGACAGTAGGCCAGGGCAGGAAGCGAAGCTCTGTTGGCGTTAGTGGGCAGATGGAGGCCAGGCCACAGGAGGAAACCAAGTGGTAGACAGCTGGAGTGACTTCCCTGAAGACACATGACTTCTGGCTAACGGAGAAGCCAGGTTTTGTTTTGATTCGTTGCTTAGCGACCATTCCACTAAAGAGTCTCCCAGTGTGTTTAGATATGAGGGTAATCAGCTTGTGATACCTGTCACCCCACTGATCACCAGGACTGATTTGATTGATCTAGATGGCTAGGCAGGTGCCTCTTCCTCCCTCACCACCCTGAATGCATCCCTTCCTAAGCTATGTGGTTGGTAAAAAAGAAAGACCTTCCCTAATAGGGGAGGGCTGGTCTTTGTCAAGGGTATATAAGTGGCTGCACTCCTGCTAGAACCTCCAAGTAAGCTCTCAATGTTTGATTTGTACTTCTTTGCCTTAACTAGGCAGTTCATTTTATTGGTTGATTGTAGCTGTGGTTGCATCAAGAGGGCCTCATAATGTTAGGGATATGCTGTGCAACTAAACTATATCCCCAGGGCTCTTCTTACTTTCCTCTGTGCTGGCCTTGAACCTGTGACCTCCCTGCTTCAGCCTCCTGGGGAGCTGGGATTCCATGCCTAGGCCCAGGAGGCCATTGGGTTTATATTTTTCACTTCATGCTTCTGTTCTTTGCATCCATCCTCAGGTGTCTCTACCCCCCACCCCCACTGTCAGTGCTTGACTCCTCTGCTTTTCCAGCGAGGGTTGGTGGGGGGATGGGTGTGATACAGCAGGTGAAGAAGGGGCCAAGCAGAATAAGGCAGAGGAACTCTTCCTGTCTTCCGCAGGATGTGGTTCACATGGCAGGAGGGAGGAAGGGTGATGGAGTCCTGTGTGGCTTAGAGTTCACAGACCTGGTAACCTGCCACCAGTCTTACAGACTCTTCTGGCTCAGGTGACTAGATTCTGAGTTTCAGCTTGGTCAGGGGATGCTTATTTTCCAGGCCCCATGCTGCACACACAACCCACCTGCTTACTTCAGGCTTTCCCCATTGACGCCAGGATAGAGGTGTACTCCGACTCCCCCTCCCCCCTTTAAAGACACTGCTCTGGTCTTCTCCACTTCAGCCCCTCTTTCTCTTTGAGCCTCTCGTCTTCTTGACCAGGTCGCCTCCCCTCTTCTCATTCCATTCTTGTTATAGTTGTTATAGTTTCTGATTGTCACTTGTCATTCTTGCAGTTTAGTTTTTTCCTTACAAGATGTTTTATTGTGTTCTCAGTGCCTAGACAGGTGCTTTCCAGGAAAGAGTAAGTGCTGGCATTTTCACACACAGCTTCCCTTCTGTTGCGAGCTGGGGGACTTCAGCTCCAGGTTCTTTTCGAGTAATATCTATGAGGACTCTGTGCCCTTCTCCCCAGAGAGCGATGAGTAACCAGACCAAGCAAGAGAATTGTTTTATAATGATTCTTTACTAGCAACTTCAATATCCAATTCATCAATGGGGTTTACAATTTTAATAGGCATGGGGGATTGATAATGGGCAAGACACAGGTAATTCAATATCACAATTATTAATCCTACTAAACCTACTACATAAAATCAATTCATAACCTTAATCTAACTTATCACTTATCCATAAAACACTTCTTAACCT
>LOEQ01002212.1:23880-36499 GCA_001685075.1 Bramus lutescens | reverse complement strand
TCTCTCTCTCTCTCTCTCTCTCTCTCTCTTTCTTTCTTTCTTTCTCTTTCTTTCCTTTTTTTTTTGAGAGCCTTGCCATACAGGCCAAGCTGACTGGACCCTCAGATTTTCCTACCTCAGCATGCTCAGTGACAGGACCTACACGTGCCACTCTACCCACTGAAAGAGTTGGAGTAGCCTTTGCAGGAAAACAGAGAGCTATCTGTAAAAAACTCACTACAATTGATGATAGCTGTTTTATAGCTCATTCATCAAGTATAATTGCCTTATGAAAATTACAAACTCTAGTTTTTAATGTAACATTAAAAATAATTGTATTTTTAGCTGGGCAGCAGTGGTATATGCCTTTAATCCTAGCTCTCAAGAAGCAGAGGCAGGTGGATCTCAGTGAGTTCCAGGACAGACTGGTCTACAGAATGAGTTCTAGGACAGCCAGGGCTACACAGAGAAACCCTGTCATGAAAAACAAACAAAAATTGTGTTGTATATGGGTGTTTTGCCTGCATGTATGTCTGTGTAGCATGTAGCCTGCTGCCTTCAGAGGCCAGAAGAGGGCATCAGATCGCCTTGAACCGGAGCCATAGATGGTTGTTGACTGTGTGGAAGGTGGTAATGGAAAATAATATCTGTAATTATCTTAAATCTTTATTGTTTGGTATTGTTCCTTTGGAGGAAATAAACTATAAACTTGTCTTATGAATCCAGCATTATTACCTGAGATCAAAACCAGATAGAGTCACAACAAAAAAGAAAAATTTATAGACCAGTTGTTCTGTTGGACATGAACATAGAAGTTATCAATCAAATATAATACTTTGCAAACTGAATTCAGGAGTGCACTAAGAAGATCATATACCATGAACAAGTTGGTTTCATTATGGGGATATAAGATGGTTGAGCATAAGCAAATAAATTAATATAATATAGTAAAATACTAGGCTTAGAGACAGAAATCACATGTTCATCTTAATGGATTCAGAAAATCCCAGAATGATAGAAGCCTTAAAATGGAATAAATGTGCCTCAGCATAATAAAGACTATATGTGACAAGCCCATAGCTAGCATTATACTATGGAGAAAATCTGAAAGCATTTTCTTTAAGGTCAGAAATGAGGCAGAGGTGCTAACTTTGATCTATTTAATATAGTCTGGAAGTCTTACCTGAAGCAACAGAGAGCAAAATAGAAAGGATAAGAGCAAGAAATAGTGAGAAAATAAAAATACCCCTACTGTAAATAACACAAACCTACAAACTAAAGAATCCAGATGCTGCTAAGAAATTTATAGATTAGAAAACTACATTCACCAATGTGCCAGTTGCAAATCAACATACAGAAATCAATGGTTTTAGCAAGGCATAGTGGCATGTTTCTGAAGCATGGTGGCATGCACCTGAAGCATGATGGCATGTACCTGAGGCATGGTGGCATGTACCTGAGGCATGGGTGGCATGTACCTGAGGCATGGGTGGCATGTACCTGAGGCATGGTGGCATGTACCTGAGGCATGGTGGCATGTATCTGAGGCATGGTGGCGTGTTCCTGTAAGACCAGCACTCTACGATCTTCCTACAGACTTCCAGGCCAGCCTGATCTACACAGTGCTCGGTCACAACAGCAATAATGGTTCTCTCCTCCAAATAAAACAAAATGATCAGAAGTTTTTTAGAAATGTATAATCTAATAATGAATTTGCAGAGAAAGAAATCATGAAAAATGACCACATTCATAATAGCTTCACACAACAATGAAAACAAAATAAAACACACACACACACACACACACAGACACACACACACACACAAAACTAACTCCCAACCTAGGAATAAACCTAACCAAGGAGTGACGATACTAGAAGATTCAAAGACTTCTTATGCTCATGGATCAGCAAAATTAATATTGTATGGTTTTTTAAAAATGAATGCTTAGCTGTAGATTCAGCACAATCCTCATTGAAATTCCAATGATATTCTTCACAGAACTAGGGGGAAAAAAGCCTGATATTCACAAAAATACAGAAGACCCCCCCAGCCAAAGCAATCCTCAGCAGAAACAACACTGGTGGTGGCATTGCAATGCTGATCTTAAAAATCACTACAGAGTCATAGTAGCAAAAACAGCAAGATCCATGCATAGAATGGACTCATAGCTCAGTAGCATGGAATAGAGGATCAAGGAATTAAAACATACATAACTATAACCATCTAATCTTTGAAAAGGTGCCCAAAACATATATTTGGGGAAAAGAGTGCTTCTTAAATATCTGGTGTTGGGAAAACTAGATAGGCACACGTAAAAGAGTACAGCTATATTCCTGATATGCTATGCAAAATCAAAATGGATCAAAGGCCTTAGAGAAGACCTGGAATTCTGAAAGACTAGAGGAAAATAAGGCATAACATTTTAAGGTCTACGCATAGATCAGGGCATTCTGAAAAGCATTGCAGTAGCACAGAAAACAATCTCAAGAACTGACAAGTGGCATTGGGTGAAATTAAAAATCTTTTGTAGCTGGGCGGTGGTGGCACACACCTTTAATCCCAGCACTCGGGAGGCAGAGGCAGGCAGATCTCTGTGAGTTTGAGGCTAGCCTGATCTACAAGAGCTGGTTCCAGGATAGCCTCCAAAGCTACAGAGTAACCCTGTCTCAGAAAACCAAAAAAAGGAAAAAAAAAAACCTTTTGTATAACAGGAACAGAAGTGAGTTATTGCACTCAGTAAGCATCTTATAGAAGACAGAGTTTATTTGGACACATGGTTCTGGAGGAATAAGAGTCCTTCATGACAAGGAGAAATGGTAGCAGCTGGCATGGTTGCTAAAGCAGGAAGCTGCTTGCCCATATTTTTAACGGCAAACATGAAACAGAGAGAGAACTGGAAAGGGCCAAGTCTTTAAACTCCAAAAGTGCACTCTAGCAACATACTTTCTCCAATGGAGGCTGTTTCTCCTAAACCTAAACCTCCCAACAGTGCCACCAGCTAAGCACTAACTTTTGAAATAGATGAGCCCAGGGGGGACATGCTCATTCACACTACCACAGGAATAGAATTTGGTGACTTGAAAGCAAAAGGAGAGATGCCTCCTGGGAATGAAAGGGGACCAGCCTGAGGGAAGGAGGAAGGTGGGGAAGGGAAATGGTGGAAAGTAAGCACCGAGTACAGTAAGTACTGAGGAAGAAAATGTCACGGTGAAGCCATTGCTCTGTAATCTGACATGAATAAATTAGGAAGTTTATTCCCTGTAAATTTTATCCCTCTGAAATAGTAGTTCTCTAACTGGGAGACACCATCAGATAATATCCTATGTGCTTTTTGTGTGTTTATTAGACCTGTGGCTGTAAAGCTTGGCTTTAGGCTCCAAGCAGGCCTATATTAATAGGAAGAGACATTGTGTGCATATATCTGCATATATACACATACCTGTATGTATACCTACACACAGATGTACCTACTTAAGTATATGTGTATAAAAATGAGTGTATTTGCAATTTTGTGCAAAATTGGGGAGAGGAATTCTTTACCTCTCATAGGTGCGTCCTCGCAGAAGTGTTGTAATGTATAGGAAAGGCAGAAGAAGAGCTAGGAAGCGTGTGCCAGTCAGGGATACTGAGAGTTAGGCTTCCCCTGAGAGAGGAGTCGCTGTCCTGATGCTTGGACTATTGGGCTGTTGGCTGGGCTGCTTTCATTCTTAGTGTGGTGTTTCTGTTGGGAACCCTAATTCCTAAGGTTCCAGTTACACTGTTGTCATAAAAACAGCCTTAGGAAATGTTCAAAGAGAAGAAAGGGAAATACGTGGTTTGCAAAAAAGGGTATGTAATTCAAATATAGGATTCTGTTAAAATCAGTTTAATAGTTTCCTTTGAAACAATGTTTATGGGCTGGAGAGGTAGCTCAGAGGTTAAGAGCACTGACTGCTCTCCCAAAAGTCCTGAGTTCAATTCCCAGCAACCACATACTTGCTCACAGTCATCTATAGGGAGATCTGGTGCCCTCTTTTGGCCTGCAGGCAGAACACTGTATGCATAACAAATAAATAAATCTTAAAAAAATGTTTAGTGATTTCTTTATTTTTAAGTACTAGTTTATTGCTGCCACACTTTTAAAGAATTCATTTTAATAAAATCTATATGAAGATACATATGTAAAATCTAAAAAAATGAAGCTCTTTTTCTTAGGTTCATCAAAGTGTTTATTAAATTGTTCTAATTTTATCAAGGGCTTCTAGTCTCTTAAAATGTATTTAAACATTTGATTCTATTTGTTTTTGTGCATATGTGTCTTAGACAACCTGCAGGAGTCTGTTGTCACCCTCCACCACATGTTTGGACTCTGGTTGTCAACACTTGGCACAAACGCCTTCAGGTCCCCTGAGACATCTTACTGCCCCACAAAACATATTTCAAACAAATTGTTCTTAGGCAACTCTTTTCACTTTTATCTCTGAGATAAATTATATTATTTAGGAAGCACCCAGAGTTGACGTTTGAAGGATGCCTGATGTATTTGTTGTGTGATTTTCAATTTAGCGCTTGAGGGAATTTCTGTGTTATATAGGAGGAATTGACAGCCTCTTTAATTATTCATGAGGTCCCCTCCAGAGTAAAAGTTAACACAGATGAAAAATGACATGTAATTTTTACATTAGTGGAAACTTTTATCTCAAAAGTGATGTATGTATAATCACTACCCAAAACTCAGACTAAGCAATAGATTATGCTGTTATTGGAAACAAAATCAATACCCCTCAGAAAAAAGACATTGCTTTCCCTGTTTCTATAAACCTAGAAAATGTACTATACAGAGAAAACACTAATGAAGTTAAATTTAAATGTGCTCTGTGACAAATATTTAAGAGTATTGTGAATAAATATCACCAATGGTTTTAGGCCAAGAGAGTTATCAGAGAAGTTATGTCAAAATCAGATGTAACTAAAACCAGTAAATTTAAACATGTTTCTTTAGATGTACTTGATTGTTATGTCAAATAATATAATATGTAAAAATCTAATGCAGGTAGTAAAGAGTGGCTCAGATGCCTCCTGCCTCTGTGTGGACTGTTAGAATCCTTTTTTTCTGCTGCAGTTCCTGGTAATTCACAGAACCAGGAGTCCTGTGTATTGGACACTTGCCCTCAGAAGCTACTGTGCCTATGTGCTGGGGGTATGTGCTCAGTAAATAAAACCAGCAAATGGTGTTGTGTGTCCACATCTTTCTGCTGGATCTGTTCCCTGGGTGATAATTCTTCTAAGTGATAATTCTTTACTATTTAAAGATTGAGATCCAAATCTTCAAATTATACCTTAATCCCATGGGTCAAACCTTAGGAATTCAGTTCATTAGCCCACCCTGGTATGGTTAAGCCATAGGTCTTTGTCAATGTTCAAGTAGTTTTGACTTAAGAAAATAACACCTTATGTATTCAGACTAATAATTCATCTCTGATTAGTCTTCTAACAGCCAAGAATGTGTCAATGTAGAAATGACCAAAGTGAAATTGTAGTAGAGGATAGTATATGTGGTGACTATAGATTGTTTGCTTCATGACGTGCTCTTGCTGGATTCTGGGCTTTCTGTTTGGCTTCCCTTTGAATGGTTCCTCTAAACCCATGCCTGGTCAGATGCCCTCTGGCTTCAGTGGGCCTGCTGTGGCACCCGGTGGTCAGGAGAAGAGACTTTGACTGTCTTGGGCTCCATAGACCTTGGAGCATCTTCTTGATTTCATAGCCTTCCACGCTCCCTGGCGTCTTCTAAGTTCTTATGTGAACTCCTTCCCTGATTAGCCAGCCAAGGTTGCAGTCTCCGCTCTCAGCTAACAGGCACTAATTTTTCAGCCGTTTAGTGTTTTGTTGTANACTGTCTTGGGCTCCATAGACCTTGGAGCATCTTCTTGATTTCATAGCCTTCCATGCTCCCTGGCGTCTTTGTGAACTCCTTCCCTGATTAGCCAGCCAAGGTTGCAGCCTCCGCTCTCAGCTAACAGGCACTAATTTTTCAGCCGTTTAGTGTTTTGTTGTATTTTTGTTGTATACTCTTTGTTTCTGTAGAAGATGGAAGAAAAGCCATGTGATGGCAATAGCTAGCAGAAGGATTTTTATACATGTCTCAAATTCACATAACATAATCAGAATATGTGTCACAGCATACACTGGCATTTGGAAAGCATTTGAAAAGGAAACCACCACAATAAGGGTGTCAATACACAGCAGGACAGCATGAGGTAGTGACTGAAGCTTCTCCTGTCTTCTCTTGCTTGCCCCCACCACCCTGCTTCCCCCAGTGATCCAAATGAGAAACAGAGAAAGAGTAGAGATAGAGATAGTGGTTTCAACAGCTATGCATAGTAATCAGTTTTTTTCTGTGCCTCATGTTAAGAGAAGATAGAGTTGTAGATGTAGTCAGGGGCCAAACAAAGGTGTGACTTCTCCCTGCCATCCTCTTGTGACCAAACATCAGAAAACCACGGAGGCCGGAGCCTCTGATCCCTGGAGAATGTACTAATGCAGAAGTCAGATTTCCCTGTACTCCCAGCTGTCAATGGAGAGGAAATGAAGGTGTGATGACATATCCTGTTCCAGGTGGCCCCATTGTGAGTGTTTTGCTCTCCCGCCTCAGTTCACAATACTTTGCTTCTTCCCTGTGCTCAAGAGTTGCAGGAAGGCAGTGAAGGACCTCAGACAGTCTTGTTGCTGCTCTCTATGCTGGGCGGGGAAGGACAGACACTGTAGAAAGTCCTTGTGTAAGAGAATAAGGGAGGATCTAGTGTTGTGGAATGTTACACTGTGTAGAGATGTGCTACATTTGCATTTGCTTACAATGTAAAGATGCGTTGCTTTGCCTGCCTAAGGCACCTGATTGGTCTAATAAAGAGCTGAATGGCCAATAGTTAGGCCATTGGTGGGATTGGTGGGGCTTGTGGACAGAGAAAATAAGTAGGAGGGAGAATCTAGGCTCAAGAGGAGAGAAGAGGGAATGAGGGAGAAGAGAGAGACACCTGGGCCCAGGCAGCCACCACCCAAATGCTAAGTAGGACATACAGAATGAAAGAAAGGTAAAAATCTCTAAGGCAAAATACAGATGAAGAGAAACAGGTTAAAATAAGTTATAAGAGCTAGTGGGACAAGCATAAGATAAGGCCGAGCATTCAAAACTAATAAGGCTCCATGTCATAATTTGATAGCTGGTTGGTGGCACAAAAGAAAGCCAGTTACAGCCTAGCTTCAGAAATCAGACATGGTTCTGGTCTTTGTGGATCCCACATGGAGACTAAAGAGCCAGATACTTTGTGCCCAACCCCACCCAACATATTATGACAGTCTGTGAGTGGCCATTTTCAACAGAAATACAATCTAGGGAAGAAGAGCTTTTAGAATCGTCTGAAATTTCAGAATGCTTACTCTAGTCAAAATATGGATGAGTGAAGACAGTTATTGTCACGTAGTTTTTCTTGCTGGGCCTCCACCCCTAATTTCCTCATTATGCTTAGAATAAAATCTAAAGACTTTAGGTCCCAGCACTTGGAATGTGGTGTTAGTGAACGTGTCTGTGTGGTTTTGTAGTGAGGTGATTATTCAGGTGTTTCTGTTCTGAAATTCTGCTGTTCTCTCTGAATTATAGCCATAGTCTTTCACATGGACCTATTATTACCGCGAAGTCCTTTATTTTCTTAGCAAAGATGATATGTATCTGTTTTATTTTAAGTTCTCTGGCCAAAAAACTGAATTGGCTCCAGTATTGCATAGAAAAATCCTTCATTTTTTGCATTTATCTGTGTGTGTTTATTTGTGTGTGTGTCCACATGTTCTTGTCATAGCACACACGTGAAGGACAGAGGACAACTTGCAGCTATCAGTTCTCTCCAAGCTTGGTGACATCTTGTTGGCCCAACACGTTTCATTTTTAAGGAGCTGTGTCTCAGGACTGTGGAGGGAAACATGACCAGAGTAGAAGTTAGGCCGATTCCACACCACTTCTTTCTTCACTACTATAAAAGAAAGGCTGTCTTGAGCATAGACTCATGTGGGAGCTGTGCATGTGTGTGCATGCCAATGCATGTGCCCACGTGCCCACATGTAGAGTCCAGAGGAGATGGGGGACATACTCTGTCACTCTCCACCTTGGGACTCTCTTGAACCTGGAACTTGCTATTTTAAGGCTCAGTTGGCTGTCTACCCTTTCTGGTTGGCCCTCTTGCTTCTGCCCCACCCTCATAGCCGAAGGTGGAAGCCTTGCTGGACTCCTGTGGGTGCTGGGGATCCAAGCTTGGGTCTTTATGTTTGAGTAATAAGTGCTCTTACCCACTGAACCATCTCCTCTGCACTGCTTTGTGGAGTTCAGCTTTATTCTTTGAATTTACTTAGTTGTATCAACCCTCCCTCAAGCCACTTTTGGATAAAAATAAACTGAAAAGGTGTTTATGAACAGTCCTTCAAGAGTATGAGTTTTCCATACATGGGACAAGGAATTCCAGGTTCCTGTTTGTATGTTCTAGCATGTGACTTGTGTACTGACCGACAGCAGTATTAAACTGCCAAGAGGTCAGAGTGGGAAACTCTAATTAATTCTTTTTGTTAGCTGTGTAATAGTCTTTCCAGTATGGTTGTATGGTAATTTACCAGCTATATCTTTATTGGTGGAGATTATATCCAGTCTGTGCTCATTCAGGATACTGGTTCAGTATTTTCTATGTAGAATTTTATGTACCAATATTTTCTTTTTTCCTTTGTGTTCTTAAAGTGGAATTACTAGTTCAGAATGCTGTGTAGTTCATGTCTTCATAGTCACTGGACAGATCAGTGTTGTGATACCTCCACCACCTCTGCCCTTCTCATCCCTCTCTCTTGGTAGTTGACCCCTTCTCTCTGAGTCCCCCTCTGCTTTCAAGATACATCCATTTCGTTACTATCTTCTTCACTCCCTCACAGTCCCTTTTCTGCTTTCATGTCTAATGAGCCCCTCCTTGGGGATAACCCATCAGACTAATGGAAGAGGAAGCATTTCTGACTCTTGTAAACACTGATGCCGCTCCCTCCAGTGCTCAGGAATGCATGCTTCCCAGCACCAGGCATTTTCCTGGCACAAATGTCTGGTCAGCTTTAGACTGAGTATTCTGGGGAATGCTCTGCAGGTCCCCAGAGTGTGGCCTTGATGCGGGTCTCACGCCCAAGTGCTCTGCTCTTGAACTCAGCTGTCTTGATCTCTCTTGTGGTTCTTTTTGCTCACCCTGGAAAGCTGATGGGCCAGCTCCATCTGGGGTTCTCCAGTATACCCAAGGTTTTAAACTGGAACAATCAAAAGGCTTAGCCCACAGTGTTTGTTCTTTATTTTATAGTGTGTGTGTGCATGTGTGTGTGTGTGTAGTGCATGGATGTGAGTATGTGGCTGCACACAGGTGAGGCCAGAGCAGGATGGCCGATGTCTTTCTCTATTACCTTCCATTTTATTGCCCTGCAACATGGTCTCTCACTGAAGTGTATTTCAGCCCTTCAATAACTAATGATAACTATGCGTTACAGGAGCATTTGTGCTCTTATTTTCTTCAGAGACCGCACAAAGAATATTTCAAGAAAAAGGCATCCTGGCAGGAGAAAGCAGAAGTTTTAAGCCTCACTTGACCTTTATGAAACTGTCAAAAGCACCATTGCTCAGGAAGCAGGTGAGTGCACATTTGTATCGTTGGACTTATTTTCCAGGGCACCCAGGCTTTAGCATGGTTGGGAGTGTGACGTTTTGTATTTTTGACACCCTAACCTCCTTGTTCCTGGGACTTCAGGTCAATTCATTTCCAATCCAAGGGTGCTAAAGATCTCAGTGTTACTAGGAGGCTATGACAGCCCTGCCTGATTTGCTGCCCGGCTGTTGGTTTGCACATTGACGCCCCTGACGGCTGCTGCTTCTTTTGCAATCCCTCCCAGGAGGAGCCTGTAGATGGCGCCAGAGTTCAGTTGTGCTGCTTTCTTGCTTTTGCCTCCTTCAGCTCCTAGGGCTTCCTGTGCTAGCCTCTATTCACTTGCTGCTCATTGCAGTCCTCTGTTCTAGCCCACGTTGAGGGATGCCTTGGGGCTCTACTTTTTGTAGGTCTTTCAGGGATTCCAAAAGACAGTTTTGCGCTTCCAATAATCGCTTCCGCTCAGGGCCTGGAACAAGGATACAACAGACTGGACGTTAAAGTATCCGTGGGACACCCCTACCCTACCCCTGAGTACTTTTCCATAAGGTTGGGTAACAGTGACAAGCTAAGACTAGTGTCTTTTAACTATGGTGATTTTTACCCCTACACGCACGCACGCACTCATGTTTTCTTGATTTCTCTATTTCAGCCCAGGGGTTTCTTAAGTCACTCACTGGCCTCTGTTACACCAGACTATCTGAGATAAGCATGCAGATCAGTGTCCACTCCCTGCTCCTCATTCTGTCTGCTCCTTTTAAGGCTCATTTGCAGCTCTATAAATGAAGGCCATGCTTGTTAGTAAGTGTAAATAGCTCCCTGCCAGTTTAGCAAGTTCTGTTCTCAGAATTCTTTTTGTTCTTTAAAACGTGTTTGGCTGATCCATCCTGTGCTTGCGAGCTTTCTACACACTATTGTTAAAGATGCCCTCAAAGAGAAATCTTGTATATTTTTGGTTGCTAATTTTAAAAAGTTGCTAGTATCTATATGAGGCCTGGTTGTAAAATATGCTAGAGGAAATGATTATTGTACGTGACAGTGTTTGAAGCCTGCATGCAGAGCTTGTAGACTGACCGTTCACTTCTTCACTCGTTGTCTCTCTCGTTTTGCTTGCAATGGATTGCCTTCTCCCAAGTGGCTTCCCACTTAATCCAAGAGTGGCAAATCAGTGGTGAAGGTAATTCCCATATTTCACAATGTTGCTTTGCCTTGACATTAACTTACGACGGGAGCATGCAGTGGCACTTACCAAAGGGATGTGAAAATGCTCCAGGATCTCGATTTCAACCCTCCAGACTGTTCTTATGTGCTTTCTGGGCACTTAGCTGCACAGAACTGAGTTTCTCCCACTATAGGACAGGGACTTGAGACTCAGAAGGTTTACCTGCCTTCAGGAAGGTCACATCCTTGAGTTTCAAAGTCCTGTCTCTGTGTCTAAGAACCTATCTTATTTTCAGTCTCCTGTTTGTCCCACCCACCGGCCAACTTCCATTCACTCACATTCATTTCTATATATGAGGAGCATCTATTACAGATTATGATTCCATAAATATTTATTCAGTATCTGTCGCATGCCAGGGACTGGCTGCTTAAGTCTGAATTGGTAATCAAAATGGAAAGTTCCTGCTCAAATGGTGTATAGACTTGAAATCAAATTGCATTCTATAGAGATTAGAAGATTTAATCTATTGAAAGAAATCACAGTAGACTCTGTCTTCTCTGTGGAGGAGATTTTAACAAGGTCCCCAGTAAATGCCTGAAGCCATAGATAATGCTAGTCACACTATCTGTTGTCTCCCCGTACGTGCATTCATTCATTTTAAATGATAAGTGTACTATGATCTTTGGCCTAGCAAATGCCATCATTACTATGCATTTTGGGGCCATTATTATGTAAATGTATGAATTACTTAAATGTGAGCACTGTGATGCCCAGTCTGATAGCTGATGTGGTTAGGGAGGGTCCTGTATACAATGTGGCTATGCTGGCAAAGGGATGATTCCTATCCTGGGTGGGGCAGGGTAGCACAGGTCTCTTGCTACTCAGAAGGATGCACAACTTAAAACGCATGCATTATCTCTCTGGAATATTTGTCTTCCCCTCCCCCTCAGCTCTAGCGCCAGCCCCCCCTTTTTATTTTGAGTCAGGGCCTCATTAAGTTGCCCAAGTTGGCCTTGAATTCGTGGCCCTCCTCCTTTAACCTCCCAGGTATTTGAATTACAGGTCTACACCACCAGGGAAGCTCTTCCTCATATTTTCTATTTAATACTTTTAAACTGTGGTTGACCACAGAGAACTGAAAACTTACATAAAAGGTGAGACTTCTAATTGTCTGTCTGGTGTTCGTCTATATGTCCCATCTATTCCATGATGACTTGCATGCTACTTTTCTCTGGAAACTCCTTCCTGTGCAGCAATGGAATGATGTCAGCAGCTTCTGAGGTGTCCTGTAATCCAATCAAATAGAACCTAAACTGAACTCTCCTTGGCTTTAATTGCGTAGGCAGATGAGAAAGTAAAGGAGGGAGAAGCAGGTAATAGTTGCCTTTCCTACTTGCATATGGGATGCAATGCACTTCAAGTACTTTATTATTATTTTTACTTTAAAAGTTATTTTAATTGCAAAGTAATTGTATAATATAAACAGTTCAATATATATAATGCTACAGAATGAATGTAATGAAACTTTGTTTATCTTTGCTCAACTGTATAGTCCAGGCTGGCCTCAAACTCCAGGTCTTCTTGCCTGAGTTTCCTGACCCACAAGATTGAACTATGGTAACTTCACTTGGCTGTTATGCCCAGATTTCTGGGTGCCCCCCAAACCACCCCAGAGTTCATACTCATATATAAAAAGCAAAGAGCCTTTATTCAAGCTTAAGCATGGACTCTCCCCATCTGTCCAATGCAGCCGTTGAAAGCAGAGAGTGTCAAGCTCAGGCACGGTAGGGTTT
>LOEQ01002212.1:0-13328 GCA_001685075.1 Bramus lutescens | reverse complement strand
ACTGAAGGATGCTCTGTGTCACAGAGTAGAGGAATACTTCAAACCCAAGCATCCCCAGGAGTGCCACCACTCGGCATCAGTTTAAGACAGGTCACCTGTTCAGTCTGGGAGGCAAGAATGACGGTAGGGTAGGTTAGGCTTAACTGAGATGGTGTTTCTGGATGATTTACTCAGTAATATTTGAAACCACAGACAGTTCTAGTTTAAATCTACTTTTTAAAATAGAATTTTAGAACTTGCATTAAAAAGATATAACAAAGTATTCAAGCTAATTAGAATTGCCTATGTTTGCTTTAACTTTTTTAAATCTTAATGTTCTGTTTTAAATTTTACCATGTGTGACAGGAAACATTTTTAGGGATTTTGGAATGTGCATCATCTGGGAGTTAATTCCATTTTCCTAATCAAGGATAAAAGACAAAATGGAATCTTATAATCTCTTAGGGGATTGGCAAGCATCTACAGTGGGTTAATGGTAGGTGGAGAAAGAAGAGGATCTATGGCCACAAAGCTAATAGAAGTCCCATGTAAGCAAAGCAGCTGAAGTTATTTGTGTACTAGTCAGTTTTATCACTGGAGTGATTGGGTATGCTCATCAGGCAAACAGCTGCTGTTAATTATAATTATCCTTACAATGAAAGAAACACTGCTTTTCTTGAGAGCCCCCTCCCAATAGGAGCAGAAATGAAGGTTGAAACACGAAAGTATAATTAGTTTACCTTGGAATTATATTTCCACTCCTAAATAGATGAGCCAATTTGTTGTCATGATTCATTGGAGTCTTATTCTTATGAAAAGTGATACCTTAAAAACAGTACAATAGGTCCTGGGAGATAGCTCAGTTAGTCATGTGCTTGTGCAAGCATGAGGACCTTAGTTAGGTCCCCAGAACTGTGTAAGAAGGCCTGGCCTGGCACAGCTGTAATCCTGGCGCTAGATAACAACTCTTGGCTACCAGGGTCCTAGTTTTGTTCTTAAAACCAACCTGATGACAGCATTTTCAACTGTTGGTAAAATCTATGACACCATGTTGAAGGCCTGATCATAATGTAATTTTCACACTGTCTTCAGGCTGATGGCCAGAGCATAAACTGTCTTCTCTCCTCCCAGCTGAATTTGATTGTCATAATTGGTTCCATAACTTTATTTAGAGCAGAACTTTTCTCTTGTCCATAGTAACAGGTTGAGGCTCCTGCGCCTGTCCAAGAGACTGTTCTGTTGGCTCCCCCTGGTGTTCACACTTTTAGCATTCAGTTCCCCCTGTGTAAAACCCTTCTATCCTCTTGAGTTACATACACCTTGCATCTCTGGCTTCTTCACTTGCTCTGACATTCAGGAAACCATGAACCAAATTAGGTCATGGCTGGGAAGTGGTCACCTGGAAAGAATCGGGATGGATGGGGGTATCTTACATAGCTCAGCACACATAAGCTTCCTGGCAGGTGCCTGCTGTGTACAGAGTGAGGATAAGGCAGACATAGGTATGGGGGGGTGGTCAGCCGTGGCTAGACTAGTCTTCTGCAAGGCCATGCTCATATGCTCACATGATATCACATACTGGGTATAGACAGCTTATGGAATTTCATCAGCTCTAACCTATGATGTTAATTCCTTCTATCTGAGTTTTTCTTTTCTTACTAAGTAGATTTTACAGTACCCTGTAGGTAAAATGAAATGATTATTTTTATAATCTTTAAAGGAAAAGTGAATGTGGAAATTACTGATGGGCCCTCATAACATTTTTATTGTGCTTTTTAAAAAGCAATATGTAATCTGATTTTCAGAGATACACACCAACACTGAGTACCTTAGAACACATATGTAATGTGGGTAATTATGTCTGGAGTGGAGAAGGGGACATTTAACAATTAGACATTTAAATTTAGAATGTGGATGAAAGGAATGTTACAATACATGTTGAAAATAAGCTAATCTTAAATAGCAGTCTGTGTCATGTTAAAAGGAAAGTCTTTGGATACATTTCTTGTTTGACCTAGAGAAAAACATTTATTTTTAAGTTGGTTTCAGGACTTCACCCAACTTCATATGTTTAATGGCTGTTCCATATTTAACTACTGTTTCCTCCCCATACCAAGCTTCATTTTGTTTCATGTGTTATTTAGGGAATATTTCTAACCAAATATAATGGAAAAGCTCAATGCATCAAGTGCTTTCGCTCCTGGCTCTTAGGACAGGTAGTGTACATCTGCACGCTACCAGTTGTCACCCAGATCTTGGAGAGCTAGGCTGCTGGAGCCCTTCCTCTGCCAGTCTGGGGCTTCTGACCTAAATGCACAGAGAGAATTCTCCTGCAGAATTAGAGCAGGATGCGTTAGCTCAAGTAAGATGTTCTGTTGAGACAGATGCTGATGAAGGGAGTGATGGGGGAGGAGAAGAATGGTGATGGGTGCGAGTCTGGGAAACTGATAGTTCCTAAGAGGGGAAGAGGGAGGAGAGAGCGCTGAGTACACAGAACAAGATGTGCTGCAATTTGTTTCTGATCTTTCTTGCCTAATTACAAGGTATCAAGAGTGATGTCTGTAGATGCATTTGAATTATTTGTCAGTGTGCACTGCTTTCTGTGTGCACTCTGGATACCCCCCTCTCATTTGAAGTTGGCCTGTGCTATGGTTTCTGTCTATAGGAATCTAATTTGAATGAATGGTTCTGTACTCTGAACTTCTGACCTATAAATACAGAATGCATTTTGTCACCGTATAACTATATTGCAATATATAGGCCACTGTCACAGTACCAGGTAAATATGATGTGTTGGGATTTTTTGCATTACCAATTTCTAGTCTTCTTTAGATCACTTACCTGTTCAGGTCCTGGACATTTTTAAAGTTAATGTTGGAAATGTTGGAAAGCACAGATTAGCAGGGAATGCTATCATACTGGAAGAGGGACACATTAGATCAGATTATAAGTCTACAGAGCATCCATGCTGAAAACTTTTGATGGAGGCATATTATTTTTAGCGTTTAGAAATGAATGGGTAAGTTGGTTACTCCAGAACATGCACCAAAGAACAAACAAAGCCTTTGGGAGACCAATATGAGGTAGGTGTTAAGAAAAATCTTAATACGAGCTGCTCCGCCGACACAAAGAACTCCAATTAAACCAGATTACACTAAATTAAATGCCCGTGTTTAATAAACGGCACACTCCTGGGTGGCCAGGAGCATGGCAAGGGGAAGACAGAGGGAGCGCACATGCAAACCCAAAACCACGTGTCCTGTCGTCCNCTAAATACCCTGTGGGCAGAGTCAGTGCTTGGCAGGCTGGGAGTTGGAGTCCAAGAGCTTGGCAGGCCAGGGTGACACTTCCAACTCAATAATACAGTAGGGAAGAGGCTGCAGCATGCTTTCATTCAGGCCACCACAGGGCTGCTCCAACCCCAGGAAACAGCTGGAAGTTCATCCTGGGAAGTGGAGATTCCAGCTATCCTATGGCAGTCGTTCTTGGATGCCTACATTTTAGGGCCTCCGCTTTGTTTCTTGGTTTACAAAGCCACGTGAAAGCATAATCCCCAGGCATCTGGCCCAATAGCATATGGTCTGTCTTGGTAGATTTAAGAAGCTTTCTGAAGGGGAAACTGAGATCGGCTAAGAGGATGAAGCATGCATGAGAAGAATATGTGCAGGAGATGAGGGCACCTTAGTGTTCCATCATGGATTGTGTCATGCCTGCAATGGTGAGAATGTGCACCCCAGTGACCTGTTAACCCTGTGACTAACATGGCCAGGCCCATACAAAAGAGCCTCAGTCACTATAAACGTGAGTGATAGCCAAGCACCTCCCTCTGATCGATGCCGGGACCAGGAAGCATGGTGCTTTCTTCCTAGTGATTTTGTAGTGGCTTGTCCCATCGGAATTTGTATAGCCTTCCCTCAGGGACTGCTTTCTTTGCCTCTCGATGCCACCAAGGAGCACTGGGCTCCTCTCAGGGTGTTAGGGCAGTGAAAGGAGATGCCGATAGTGCGTCAAGACACTGTACCTCTAAGCAGCTTTTTCTGCCGTTACTTCCTGAATGTGTAATATTGTATATAATATAGGTGGAGATGGTCTGTGCTTCTTTCCTTAAAGAGCTGAGGTCAAACAAGCAGGAGTGCTAAAAGCAAGTTGATAAATAGAGGGACCGTGGAGAAGACATACCTGAAGAACCCCAACTATGTAAATACTCAGGCTTAAAATAAAATAAGCAATTGAGAACTATTATGTGTTCAAGAAACCATTATTATGAACTCTGGCAATCTCTGTTGGCATTTTACTTATTTGGATATTTACAAGAAAGGGGTTCTCTTAAGGGACTCGATCATTTGCATATCTTTCCTATGTTTAAACAACATCTGAGTTCTTTTAAAAAATATCTATTTTTATAATTTTTACTTACATGTGTGTACATGTATGTGTGCATGTGTGTGTGTCCATGTGAATAAATGCAGATGTATGTGGCTGCCCAGAGCAGCCAGAAAAGGGGGACAAGTCCCTTGGGATGGTAGTTACAAGAGGTCATGAGTCATCAGCATGGGTGCTGGGAACCAAACTAGGTCCTCTGGAAGGAGGAGCAAGTGGTTTTAAGTGCTGATCTATCTCGCTAGCCCCTAGAAGTTCTTTCACCCTCTTGTTCCTATTTATAGTGAATGAGAATCATTACTGCGTGCATATAGTTATTACCTGATCTACTAATATCAATGCAGCGTATTAAAGGCTGCCATTTTAGAATGCTAGAGGCTCCCAAACTAATTTTGACATTGTCTAATTGCATACAACTGTTTCTCAAGAATGATTAACAGTCTTAGAATTTTAATATCTTGAATAAATAGCATAGATCTCAGGCATCATTCTGTTTTTAGTTTGTCTGTGTTTTTTACTTGTCCTGATGGCTGACTCTGTGTGTTCCTCGTAAGTGACTATTTCTCTGTGACGTAGCTTCCTTATCTGGGGATAATAATTGTTCTAATCTCAAAGGCTACTTTTTCTTTGTTTGTTTATTATGTAGTTTTAAACTTTCTTTTTTTGTGTGTGTGTCTTTCGCATCATGCATCACAATCCCCCCATCTCCTGTCCCCTTGCGTCTGCCCTGTGCTCTGCAACGTCTCCCACCCCCAATAAAGTTTAAGATAAAAAAGGAAAAAAGAAAAAAAGGAAAATCTCGTCACAGACGCTGCAGTGTGACACAATGAGTCACAAAGCAAATCCCTTTATCTATACAGCTTTACATGCAGGTGTTCATCTTGAAGAATCATTGGTTTGGTTCAAGACCCCTGGTTTCTACTACAATGTCAACACTGGGCCCTCACTGGGACTCTTCCTGGACATCCTGTTGTTGCCATGTGTTGGGGAGATCCTATAGTGCTGGGTCCGCAGGACTGTACCTCCCCCTGAAACCTGTGTTCTAGCAGATCACAGATGGGGTGGCTGCTGGGCTGGCCCAACACATAACCCTGGCTCTGGGCCTAGGTAGTTGCAGGTCAGCCTGCCAGCTCTCCCCTGTATTCACCCTCAGGGTGACCTCTCCAGCACTGTCCTGGCTAGTTCACCCCTTGCAGCCATGAGTAAGGGGTGGGGCCAATTCTGCCCCCTCCCACCCTCAGGGTGGGCTCTCCTACACCTACACCTCCAGGGCCAGCTCTACTGTGTAGCCCAGTCAAGGTGGAGGGGCCACTCTTCTGAGTACAGCAACCGAGGAAGGGCAGGGATAGCTCCCCTGCTCTTATGACCTTAGGGCCAGCTCTCCCATCTGAGGGTGGGGGTCTCTCCTCCATTCATGCCCCCTCCTGACAAGTGAATAATGGGACAGCTTTCCCATTTGCCTTCTCAGGCTTTGGTGAGGGGAGAATCTCTCTGCCGCCCATGCTGCCACTGACTAATGAGTAATGGGGACAGCTCTCCCATCTGCCTCAAGTGTTGATGGGTGGGGGAGGGGGATAAAGAGGTGGGGGTTATTCTGCCTACCCATGTCAAAGGCTACTTTTTGAGTTCATATTTTCAACTACTGTTAGGTGACGGGAGGCGCCATTGTTTGCAGATTGTTCTAAATAAAGCTGCAGCATTTTGTCTATTTTCATCAATCCTTATGTTTCCATCTGTAAATTTATTGACAGGTACTAGTAGGCAGGATGTCAGGGCCTTGGTCAAGCAGGAAATGGGTATGGTCGGTGGAGGACTAACTACATTGCCTGGCCCAGAATGATAGGAAGAAAAGACAGCAAGGCCATTCTTGCTCAGGGTGGTTGTGTTTGCTGGATCCAGAATTCCCTCACTGGTCCTGAGCCAGTAACTAGGGCCATGAAGACACATGTCTTTTCATGGCAGTCACAAGCTAGGGTGAACCTGAGCTTGCTCAGTTGTTCTGAATGGAAGAAGCTGAGGAGGGACCAGGGACCAGCAAGTGGTTCCTCTCAAGGTGCAGATGCAACAAAGGGGGTAACCATCAGAAACTGTAGCTATAGTAAGAGGTGTGGGGTGATGGGGAATTTTAAACTGAGGTTTTCTTCAAATCCTTATGGCAATTTCAGTGTCTTTATAATTTTGAGTGATGTATGTATGTGTGTGTGTGTGTGTGTGTAAAAATCCAGCCTTCTCCCATTTCTGAGAAGTATAGATGCTGTGGTTGCCTTTTAACCAGCCATTGCCGAAAGGATTAGACGAGTTTGCTTTGGGCTCTTAATTTATATTCTTAGCTTTGGTTTGTGTCAGGAATTTTTTTAATTGTCACATGTATTTCTATGAAAACTCATTGTATCCAGGAATAAACTGTTGAAAAACATAGCAGAGATCCTGAAGGTTAATCTTGTTGTCAGTAGGACAAAGCCCTCCTTTGTTTTATTTGCAGACTGTTTGTGTAAGTTGTGATTATTATAACGAAGAACAATAAGAAGTTACCATCTGTTACAAACAATCTCTTAACCTTCCTAATAAAATGATTGTTTCCTCGTTCTGAACACAGTCACTTTGTCACAGATTGTGAGCTGATGTGAATTTTCACATTCCACATCCCTAACTGCATTAAAGACAGATCTAGACGCTCAGTAATCTGAGTCTGAACACCCTGTGGCACATTTAAATTATGCATATCATTGAGTTGATGTAAATGATGTTGTGTGTGCTTCCATAGTAAATAATCTCCATTATGTATCTTCAGATTCAGCCGTCAGATAATTCTAAATGTACTTGCCAGGCTCTCTTGGCATCTCTGAGGAGCTGGCTGTTTGGGTGCCAAGTTGCAATCCAGTGAAATGGCTCATAGCTTCATGGTACGCTGCACCAAAGGCCAACAAATGGCTTTGACCATCACTGATTGTCTCCGACTGTGGCTCAAAGGAGGCTAAAGGGAAGCAAAACTTGAGCCATCTCTGATAATTAAGATAGCCTTGAAAACTTTTGGTTTGATATCTATTTCCACTAGGTTTCAAAGTATAATATCCTGCATGTACTTTCAGTAGAATATTTTTATTTTGACAACTTCATACATGTAAACAATGCATGTTGGTTGTATCTACCTCAAAACATCAAACATTTAACTTCAATTATTCCTTTCAGTGTTATAGTGCATAACCAATGTGGTGCTTATACTGAGCACAATTACATATCTGAAGTCCTTAAGACATACACTGTCCCTGTTAATTTCTAGGAAAATAGGCTTAACATGAAGTATTAGACTATCATCCAGCCCACTTAAAGCACTAAGTTCACAGCACTCTTATCATGGAATTGTTAGAGACAGCTTCATAGAGACTTTCTGCATTTGAAGCAATCTCCCCTCAGATTTTTATTATAGGCTGTGTTTTCCTAGATTAGTAATTTGAGACTTTTCTTTGAGCTTTCCTGACATGTTCACACCTTCTTCTACCTTAGACAACAGGGCGCCTTGGGGAGGGTGGAATCGGCCTGTGACAGTGAAAGCTGAGTTAGCTGGCGGTCCTGAGCCTGCATAGAATGCCGTCACACCTGTCACTTCAGCTTGAAGCTGCAGCCTTGCATGGTAGTGCCTCTGAGACCATTTTGGAACTCCTATAGGTTCCTTACAAAAAAAGGATCCTTCTTAGCCTCACCTCGAGTGATGTCTGATTTTGATATAGCCACCAATTTCCTCAGAATGATGACTTTCCTTTACTTACTTATTTAGTTTTTGAGATAGGGTCTTCTTATATGACACAGATCAGTCCATTTATTATAAAAGAAAAACATCATTTGCTTGAGCTAGATGGTGAGATGAATTCCGTGTTTATTAGAAAAGAGAGGCTACCCAGTACAGTCTCTGGAGAGCAAAGATTATGCTAATGTCTAAGCATTTTATATATATATATATAAGATTAAGCATATTGTCATCTCTTTTTAGATTCTTTATTAAATTTTTTATTTTGGTAGAGATAGAGCTTCAAGCTCTCCCAAGGCATCATGCATTTTGAACTGAACTTTCTGTGTAAGTTATGAGTTATGGAATTAATTCCATGTTACTTGTTAATAAAACCTAACACCTTAGAATATACATCAGAAGTCAGCTGTGAAGAATTTTTGCAAAATAATTGCTGCTTATCACTTGTAAAATTAATTAGCCAAGGAAATTAGTTTATGAGCACTTTTATATTTTTCTTATTTCTTTTGAGTCAGTGAGATGATTCAGTGGCTAAAGGTGCATTCAAAAACTTGAGTTCAGTTCCCAGACCCACATGGGGAAGGGGAAGACAAACTCCTCAGAGCTGCCCTCTGACCTCCAAATGTACACTGAGGTGTGCCCCCTCCAAATAAATGAATAAATGTAAATAAAATAATAAAATGACACTTTATAAAAATGAAAATGAGAACCTAACAGTTGTTCAATGATGACGTTGTGGTCCTCGGACTGAAGAAACTATGCTAAGCTGTCATTGTCTGCTGTTGTCTATAAAGGAACCATTGCTCCTCCCTTTCCACCTTCCTAAGCACCCATGCACACACACACATACACACACACACACACACACACACACACACGCACATACAAACACATACACACATGAATGCATACACACACAGAAAAAAGCATTTAGGACATAAAATTTCATTTACTCATAGCTTTTTTTTTTATAAATAGGGACACCCAATTTTATTTATAAACAAGCAAACAAAACCACTCTTAGCTTTAAAGCCACACATTATCCCAATGCAGTGATAGTGAATAACTTCAATACCTGACTCTAACCTCTACCTAGGTCAACTGGAAAAAAAATTTAACCAGAGAAAGTCTGCAGTTAAATCACATTGTAAACCAGATGGACTTAATACATATCAACAGAGTGTTCCACCAAAACTAAGGGTATTGGATTTTATCAAGGATATCCCCCAAAGCTTTCAGCCTGTGCAGGTAGAGTAGAATTACCAAACTGAGTTGGGAAGAGCCGTTAGTGTGTGTATGGGGGAGCGGTTAAGGACAGGAGGCCTGTGTAGACATAGCCTGTGTAGACATAGAACTCAAGCATGTTTTAAATATTAAGGGCAGCAGCCTACTGGATAAATAACATGATACAGTGGAGTACAGAGGCAAAAGCATTTTGCAAATCTGTGTGTTATTTTTGACTTTGCATACTTGCTTAAATAATGGAACTGGTTTTCAAGAAGTACTGAGGATAAAACCATATTCAGGTGAAAGGTAAAATGTCATTTTTATTTGCATAGGATAAATGGAAACAGAACAAAAATCTCACGATTTCCTGTCCTGACTTAAAATTTTCTATAATTTTTTATTAGCAAATAGAGAAATTTTTATTAGTTAAAAAGTAAAAACTAGTGAAAAGGTGAAACTCATCTTGGGAGTCAGTCTGGGGTCTCAGACACTGCATAATGATGGGGAGGGGCTCTTATTTCCTGCTGGGAGACTATGGTAGTTCCCAGAGCCCCTCGCTACAGTTCAGCTTCCAGCTGCCTCTGCTGTATTGTCAAGGAAAGGCAGGTGGAGGAAGATGCAGAAAAGCTGCTGGCTTCACTGTCCCAGCTCAAATCAGGTTTGTCGTCAGGTGGATTTTATGTAAGGGCTCAGATAATACGAGTTAGCATTATTAGAGTTTCGTCCTCGCCAGAAATTCCAAGACATGCATCATTCTAAAACCATTCACTCATCCCTGTCTTTGCAGATGATCACTCGGGACCGAATCATCACACACGTTCTTAGTTCTGAAACTTAAAGATGTGTGAGGTCCCAAGTGCTGCCACATCCAATTACACTCTTAATTGATGGCTCTAAATCATCCCATCCCAGGCGTGGAGACTTTAAAAACAACTTGTCAGAAATTCTGTGACATCTATTTTCAGGTGCCAAAGGGCAGTCGTGAATACAAAATGTAATCTCAGGTTCTGAGAGACTGGTAGAAATATGAACTGGCTGCCCCAGCGAGATGGTTGATTGACGTGACTTTGTTTTGTCATTTCAAGGGAGTGAAAAAAATAGAGCCTGAATTGTATGAACAATTCATCAACTACAGATTTGGAGAAGAAATTCTGTACCGGGTAGATCTGTGCTCCATGCTGAAGAAAAAGCAAAGTAACGGTTATTACCACTGTGAGGCTTCCATTGTGGTTGGTAAGTGCCGTTGAAAACGCTGTTCAATATCTTTAGTTTTGATTTCTTAATGTCACTTTTTAAAATAAATAATTCAGGTTGTTTGTTTTCCAGAATTCTGTGTTTTTCCCGTTTATTGTAGTGGCGCAGTAGAAAATGTGTAGAAAATTGTCCTCTCTCAGCTTTTATACTTCTATGCTTTAAACATGATCATAATGAGGTCTTGAAATGTTGGCTGAAAATTTGCTTCAGTTTAATTTTATTTTATGAACACAAGGAAAGCACTTTCTTTTGGGAGGGCCACATGGCCACACTGCTCCCCAGTGGCACTGTCGTGGTATCTGGCTACTATCAAGGTTAGTGACCCGACTCTGGCAGCTTCATTTTAGGAAGGCGAAGTGTGGGTGGTCTGTGATGTTCAAGACTTTGGTTCTTCTGTAAAGAAAACATGCTTGGAGAGGAAACAGAGGTCCACACCCAGATGGCTCCGTGCTCGTGTGTGGATGCTGTCATCTTAACCAGTCAGGCCATCTCCCACCTTCTGGAAGGGGGATGCATTTCACAGGAGCCTGCTCTGTTGGACCCAAAGTACTATTCCCAGTGAGACACCACTGCAGAGAACTGAACTTGAAGACAGCCTGATTTACATGCTTTTAAAGTAGCATGGAAGCGAGAAGATAAATGTTTGTAAATATTTCAAGTTCTTCAGCCAAAATAATTTCTCTCCACATCAGTTCATGGGAAAAGAAACCTGTATTGGACCTACCTACATCCTGAAAGAATCCTTATGTACTGAAGCTTTTTGAAAGATTTAAAAAATATTCAAGAGGCAATTTTATTTGGAAATCTTCATTACAGATCTTTAGGGGAGTCATCATTTACCTACCGAAGATCATTTGGAGCAGCAAGTTCAAATGTAATTTGAGTTCTGTAACTTCAGTCCTGTTTTGGGGAGGATTTTCATGCTTCCGTCAGGTTTTGTTGAGGTCCAAACGCTTGCCCACAGGGGAAATGGAGATCCTTCTGTGTAGTGTGGATTTTGTCCGGCGCTCCCAGTCTCCTGTGTAACTGCTAGACCAGCCTCGAATGGGAGAACAGCGCATCATTTCCTTTCCTGCTCCATTAAGAAAAATTAGATGTAGATTTTACTGAAGATCCTGTGAGATTTGCATTATAAAACTAGTCGTGTGCATCAGCTCAGTTGCCAGTAGGGGGCGCTGTTTCACCAGCCCTGCTTCAACTGGCTCCAGCAGGTTTCTGCTCTCCTGATCTTTGGTGGACTGTTCACCCAATTCCCCCGCAGTGGGGAATGTTCATCCAGCCTTCCCCACATAGCGCAGCCCATCATCTCCTGATGCAGAGTAACTATTTCATCCTGTCTCAACAAATTTTGCATTCTTGTACTTTATTTATTTATGTATGTATGTGTGTATTTATTTGTTTATTTATTTACTTACTTATTTATATTTTTGCTTTGAGACAGGGTTTCTCTGTATAACAGCCCTGGCTGTCCTGGAACTCTAGTTAGACCAGGCTGGCCTCGAACTCAAGGAGATCCGCCTGCCTTTGCCTCCCGAGTGCTGGGATTAAAGGCATGTGTAACCACCACCCCGCCTTAAAGTGTTCTTTGCTTATTACAAACACTTTAATTTTCCCATCACTTTTAGTGATGCAAGCATGAATTTTAAAACAATACCTGTCTCTAATGTCGTTTATTATAATTGAGTCTAATATAAATGAGTTTTTTTCCTTTTCCTTTGAGTATGTGCGTGCATGGAGGCCTGACATCAGGGCTGGGTTTCTTCCTCTGTTGCTCTCCACCTTACTCTTTTGAGGCAGGGTTTCTCACTGAAGCTGGCGCTCACTGATTGACTAGAGTGGCTGGTGTGTGGGCTCCCAGGATCCTCCTGGTCTGCCTTTCCCCCTGGAGCTGCAAACACTCTCCACTATGCCTGGCTTTCCTGTGGGTGCTGCAGATCGAGACTCAGGCCCTCATCCTTGCACCCTGAGCACCATCATCCTCTCTCCAGCTTACATCTGAGCTGGTCATTATTCAGGTGAAGGAGATTAACACGGAAATCTGGTGACTCAAATTTGTGAAGCAGGGATTTGGTTTTAGGAATATTTTATTGCTTTAAAGATCTTTGAATATTCCTCCAGCTAAGTCCAGTATATACTAGAAAGCACACATTGGCAGCCCTTCATGCTGTATTTGATTGGCAAGAAGTTTTTGTTTGCTTCATAATTTGAACCACTTGTTATGATCTGAATATCTCTCAGAGGTGTGTGTGTGCGCACGTGTGTTTGAACACTTCATCCCCTACTGATGGCACTGTCTGGGAAGACTATGCAGCCTTTAGGAGGTGGGGCTTAGCTAGAGAAGGTAGGTTACCAGGGGTGGAATTTGAGGCTCTGTGTTTCCTGAATTGTAAGAATGTGAACAGACTCCCTCCCATTCCCACAGTCCCGTCCAAGCTGCTGTCTCGCTGTGGACAGACTGTAGCCCCAACTGTGAGCTAAAGCAAGCTTTCCTCCTCCTGTGCTGTCCTTCTTATCCAGGCATGACAAAAGCAGCTGAAACACTTGCCAACGTTGGGTTGGTTTTGTATTAAAAACTTAAATTTCTGCTTTCTTGTTAGCTCTTCGAATGTGGCTGCATTGTTCCAGTGTCCTTCAGAGTGCTACCACTTCCTGCAGGGAGTAGCAAGCAGGCTCAGTGACTTTGAATGTAGCGACTTTTGTCACCGTGCTTATTCTCCTCTCCCACAAATCTGCTTACCTCCCC
>LOEQ01002211.1:525760-536363 GCA_001685075.1 Bramus lutescens | reverse complement strand
CACTTTCTTCTGTGTCCTACAGAATGTCTGGCAGACTCTTTCATGAAGCAGGAAACCTAAAGACCATCTCACCTTTAGGCAAGTTCAGCAGTCATTTTTCTGTGGGTCCTGTATGTCAAGTTCACATAGCATAACATCAAGCAGTCCAGGCTAGAGCAGTTTCTTGCCCAAATGGCTATCAAACCCCGTAAGGAGCCTCTTTGATGCCCATCATCCTCTTGACTGGTGCTGCCAGGAGCAGACGTGTCTCATTGTCATGAAAAGTCCTAAGTTTTTAAAACATTTTAAATGCCATAGTCTGTTAACCTTTGAAAGGTTTGAAGAATACCTATCTAACTGAAAATATCTCTATATATCTAAGAAACCTGACTATAAGTTTGACTATTGTAGATGACTATCTATTAACCTGTATTTTTAAATTATATATTACTTTTTTAAATGAGCTACACAAACAATACCTTAATCAAGAGCAGAAATATATATACACAGTGTAACAAAATCAACCTTAAATTTGTATCAATAGACCAAGACCATACCAGTGCAAAGCATTCATCTCTATATCATGGTATGTTCTTACCAACAAACTTAGTCTCATCTTAGAACTCTGTGGATGCTCTGCATAGCCATAAAGACCTGGGGACTGGCTCACTGACTCCTGCCTCTGGAAGAGAACACTGGCTGTAGCTCAGTTTTATTTGTTTGTTTGTTGTTGTTTCAAGACAGGATTTCTCTGTAACTTTGGAACCTATCTTGGAACTAGCTCTTGTAGATCAGGCTGAAATGAAGGAAGGGAGGGAGGGAGGGAGGACATAACAAAAGTCCAGACTTCTAGTGGTTTATATATATTCATAATTCTCGATTCTGAATATCTTGACTATTGTCGGGGTCAGAAGCCCCAACATAAAAACCACTTTTCCCTAACTGGACCGATACGGAGGCGCGGGAAATAATGAGACACAGTTCACACAGCAATATCAGAAGGGAGTTTCAGGTTTCATCCATTCCTGAAGATCACCCGCGTTTATTCTTCAAACACCTTTTATTCTCCCAGGTAAACCAAGGTGGAAACTGATTAATCTCTTTTTTTGGGGGGGGTACCGTAACACCTGCAGCTCACCCTCAGCTTGGAATCCACACCTCTTTCCAGGCGATCTACATAATAACAAAGAGAAGGAGCAGTCTGTCCTGAGTCTTTTGTTAGGTAGCCACAGGTGGTCTGGCAGGATAGCAGCTGCCCCTGGAAACTAAGCCTGGCCAGAGAACCTGGCTGCAAATATCTCGCGTGAAATATGGGCCTACAGACTACATGTACTTTTTCTTTCATCTACCTAGGCTTAACTTAAGGGCTTTGACCTCAAGAGTAGATAAAACCTTTATCTACTTAATCTATTTAATACTATTTAATTTAACCTTTATCTATTTAATACTGGCGTTGTCACTTTTCATACTCTGCAGTTCACTCTGGATGAGAACAGGTGAGATTTAGAAAACCTGGAGACGGACATGTAAGGGCGTTTCTCACGGAGAACTGCACGAAGAAAGAGTTGGGGCGGTCCAGGAATGACGAACGCACGCTAACTACGGGCCGTATTAATCCATGTATTCATCTGAAAGTAATTTCACATCGCCTCTCGCCGAGGACACAGCGCCTTAGCAGGGATCAAAGGGGATCAGCTGTGGCCCCAGCCGTCCAAAAACCCCTCCTAGCAAGGGCACAGTTGTAGGAGGCTTGCAGCGGCTCCTGATGTTGCCTGAGCAGCATAAACAAAGAAAAAAGCAAGCAGCATTTCTCCCGGTGGGAGGCCAGAAAGAGCTGAAAATGGGACCAGGAGCTTGCTGCAGAGGTTTGAGACAAGGCTGCGAGACTGCTCAAAGGGGAGCCCTTGTAAGGTTTTGAATATGGAAGTAAAACAAGGACCAGAAATGAAAGAGAGAAACTGATCAGTAAATGCCCATTTTCTAATCAGGCTCACCCATCTTCAAAATGGCGGCATCCCTTAGTTGAATCAAGCTGGAGCCTCTGAAGTTGCCGGCAATAGTCTCTGTATGGAGTTGGGCAGCAGGCCTTGCTAGCCTGGACCCTTGCCTCTGGCCTCCCTGGATACATGGACCTACTTCTGGTGGCTGTGGCCATGTGGCCTCCAGGGGGAGCTATTTCCTTTTGATCTCCTGGTGGAACTGTGGTTCTCAAGCCAACATCAGAATTTCCCTGAAGGCTTGTTAACTTTGTGTCACTGGGTCCCATTCCCACAGTTCCTGGTACAGTAGGTAGGGAGGGTGAATCAAAGAATGTGCATTAGTGATGCGTCCCCAGGGTGTGTTGGCTCTGGTGACCTGCAAGGATATAAGACCCTTCTTGAAACCAGGTAAAACGATTAGAAATTTTAAAGGGTGCCCTTTATAAAACACACAAAAGAATGTTTATGTGTGTATATATATATATATATTTAATATACAATACAGTGTGTGTGCGTGTATATGTGTGTGTGCGTGTATGTGTGTGTATATATATATATATATATTTAATATACAATACAGTGTGTGTGTGCATGTGTGTGTATACATGCATATATGGTTGGGGACTGAGGTGCAGTTCCCTGGGAGGAGGCCGTTCCATGCTTGGCACTGCATGTTTGGCACAGGAGATGCCTGGGGCTCAACTCTTATACCAAATCAAGCAAAGGCACAGAGCTAGAGCCAAGCAACGATGCAGCTCACACATTGGGGCAGTGATTCCAAGTGCTGGCTGTCCTCTCCCTAGGTCCCTTCTTCAGGGTAGCTACCTACCTGCTCTAATGATAAGGTTTTTACACCGTAGCCAGAAAGAGCCAGTGGAAACATAACGCAGAAGACAAAATGGTATGATCCAAACAAGCAATGTAGTGGTAAAATAGAGGGATTTTTTATTTCCTTAACAGGCTCTTATTTATGTTGTAGCTGCCTCTAGTCCCAAGAGTGGGGCTTTGCTTTGTGCCTTGCGAATGCCTAAGGAATGTCAAAAGCAAGAAATTAATTTCAGCACTCAGCATCCCCTTACTGGGAGCACAGCCCACAGCACCGACGTTTCTCATTTGTTCCCGGATAGCTATATTTATCCTGTGAACTTTGAATCACATGTTATTTTTAACATAACTGCAGCTTCCTGATAGCAGCCAGCCTAATAAATACAGATGTCTTCTTCCTTATCTCTGTACTGTGTCTTCCTTGGCTGCAGCATCTTGCCAAAGACGGTGAGACCATTCTTAGAAACTGGTGCTTAATGGCCAGACTGGTGTTTAAAACAGTGCCAGGGCTTGGCATGACTGTTGGTCATTCTTGAAAGAAAAAATATGCATAAAATGTCTCCCTTAAAGAAAGATAATCCCTAGTTATCTGCCCTTGGGGACAGAAGGCCAGAAAAGCTCCTTCATAATTCCAAAAACCCAGGGGACCTCAGGACGAAGATGACCATAAGGACAGTAGGAGGTGATGACTGCCCAGGCCCACATGAAGTTCCTCTGTGAACGTCAATGTAGATTCCCATACATAGAACATGGAGGATAGAGGGATGCAAGAGGAGCAAAAGCGATCCAGGCACGTTCCAGCCATGCAGCTGGGGTCTGCACTGCCACATCTCAGGCAAAAGCCTTTCAGCTAATAAGGAGGTGTGAGAAAGAAACAGGAGCTAGACTGGCCTGAGGGGAAGTGGAGCAGTTCTAGAGAGTGTAAGAATTGGAGTAAACAGGATAGATGGAAGGGGGTGGGGTGGAAAGAGAAGGGGAGAGAAACTCTTTCCCATGCATGGTTCTTGTTGCCGGTCTATTCGCGCGCGCACGCGCACACACACACACACACACACACACACGCACACTCCCCCAAGCACTCCCATAAGTTCCTCATGCTTGAACCTCTTTGAACTGGCTCTCACCACCTGAGCCCCAAATAAACTGCTTGGACTAGTTCTGAAGCAGATTAATTACTGTCGCCTTAGCCTCTCCTTTCTAGGAACAGGGGCCACAGATTTTATCCTCCCCAGGTGACTAAAGTCATTTTTATTTTTAAGCCTTTTTTTTTTCATTTTTTGAGAGTATAATTGCGTCATATCCCCCTTCCCTTTCCTCCCTCCAAATCCTGCCATTTGCTCTCCTTGTACTTTTTCAAATTCATGACCTCGTTTTTGTCACAACATATATGCATATATAGATACACATACATATTCTTAAATACATAAATACGACCTGCTCAGTCTGTATAATGTTATTTACATTATGTTTTCAGGACTGACCTTTTGGTTTCGGAAAACCTGCTCTTCTCCAGGAAAGACTGTCCTTCCCACACAGTCTTTTTTTTCCCCCATTATATATTTTTATCTGAGTGAGTGTGTGTATGTATGCATGTGTGTTTACATGTGCACAGTATGCATGAGGAGATCAGAGGACAATCTGCACGAGCAGGTTCTCTCCTTCCATACTGGATTCGGTGATTTAGGGTGTCATCTGGGTTAGTAGCCGTCCCCTTTATACAGCAAGCCATCTTACTGGCCCCAAAGTCATTTTCCTTGATTAAAAATGTATGAAGTCACATTTGTGTTTAGGAGGCTGAATTTGATAGGACGTGGCTCCAGGATTCTCATCCAGAAAGCAAACATTGCAAGTGACCACTCGCCTCAGACAGGGGTAGAGATGAAAACCAGCAAGTCAGGGATGAAGATACAGATGTTATTGCAAGTACCAAAGGCCATTCTTCCTATAGACTTACATGCTAAGGGATGGAGAGATGGCTCAGCTGTTAAGAGCACTCACTGGCTGCTCATCCAGAGGACCCACGTTTGAGTCCCAGCACCCACATGGCAGCTCACAACCACATATTGCAAAGGATCTGATGATGCCTTCTAGCCTATGTTGGCACAGGCACACATGTGACACATAGACATCCATGCAGACAAAGCACCCATACACATATAATAAAAAGAAAATTAATGTTAAAAATATGTTAAGGAGGCAGTATCTGGCAGATGTGAAATGAAAGAACTTAAGAAGTATCAAACTGGGGCTGGAGAGATGGCTCAGCAGTTAAGAGCATTGCCTGCCCTTCCAAAAGTCCTGAGTTCAATTCCCAGCAACCATACGGTGGCTCACAACCATCTGATATGAGGTCTGGTGCCCTCTTCTGGCCCGCAGACATATTGTATACATAATAAATAAATAAATTTTTTTTAAAAAAAGAAGTATCAAACTGACAGTTGATGAGCAAAAAAAAAAAAAAACTCATTAGTTCTTCATTTCCAGAGAGTTGGTTTGATTGACACAGGGAAACTGAAGATCAGACAGGGAGGGTTAGGGTCATATCTTGATTGCATGGTAAGAAGAGTCTACCCCTTGCAGAAGGCCTTTGGAAAACCAAAGACAGAAATAGAGTTTCTACTGCTACTTGTGCCAAATTTACATTCCCTTATGGAAAACAAATTGTTATTATAAAACGATTAAGGGTGCTTAGATATTTTTCTACAAAAACAGTATGTGAATTTGAGAGGAAAAGAGCACTCATAAATTTAACTAAATGTTTAGTTCAAAAACATGTCCAGACTTTTTTTTTTATTCTCACTTCCTGTTATTTTCCCTTTCTGGACAGTTGTGTTTGTTAAAAATCAATGATAGCCAGATAGTGTGGAAAGCTTCAAGTAGAGCATGTGTATGTGCATGCACACATGTACACAACTAGGGAACACAGAAGAAGGAGCTAAAATGCAGGAAGCAGAATAAATTATTCTTTTTTTATATTTTTTAGCATATGTATATGATGTGCATGCTAATGTATATAGGTATTCGTGTGTACATGTGCATACATGCGTGCATGCTTGCACATGCATGTATGTGTATACATGTAACATGAGGTCCTGCTTGTTGGGGTTTCTGTCCTGCCCAGTTCCTGCAATCATTAGGTCCCAAAGAAAATCACACAGAGGTCTCCATAAGTTATAAAACTGATTGGACCATAGCTCAGGCTTTGTATTAGCTCTTATAACTTATATTAAGCCATTATTCTTATCTATGCTAGTCACATGGCTCGGTACCTTTTTCAGCTGGGCAGGTCACATCTTCCTTCTGCTGTATCTGGACGGGACTGCAGGAAGAGCTTCCTTCTTCCCAGAATCCTCCTGTTCTCTTTGCCCCGCCTCTACTTCCTGTCTGGTTGTCCCGCCCATTCTTCCTGCCTGGCTACTGGCCAATCAGTGTTTATTTAAAACATAATTGACAGAATACAGAATTGTCCCCCACCATATACATGTACATGTATACGCCCAAAAGCCGCGGCAAGGTGCCTCCCTCCACTGCTCTCCACCTTGTATATAGTGGCAGGGTATAGCTTACTTGAACCTGAAGCTCATGGGTTTGCCCAGTCTAGCTATCCAGCTTGCTGTGGGGATACCTCTCATACTCCAGCATTCTAGGAAGTACACCATGTCAGGCTGGCATTTACATGAGCGCTGGCGATCTGAACTCTGGTCCTCATGCTTGCACAGTTAGAGCATCACCCACTGGATCATCTCTTCAGCTACATATGTAGGCAAAACACCCGCCACACACATAAAATCTTTAATTTAAAAAAATCTTAAAACCTAGTCACATCTTTCTCTAAGCTCCCACCACTGAATTTCTGATAGGATCAGAGGGCTCTGCTGTGCCTTTGTATATATGCAGTGTACAAGGTACTGTGTTCCATAAGGTTTCACAAACGTGTACATGTTAAACACATTCCTACTCATGTTCCTATCTTTTCCTTTCAGCCCCCCTCCCAAATTCCCTTTGCCCCCCCCACAAGACAGACATATTTACCTTCATGTCAAAAATATATGCATGATCTTAGGCATCTAAATAAAATCTAGGAATCACAAGTGAGAGATAGCATACTTTGTCTAAGTCTGATTTAGCCTGGAATTATGGTCTGTTATAGAAATGTGATACCTGCAGGCCTCTGTAGAGCATCTCATAAATATTACTGTTTAGGTAACAGTGAGCTGAAGTCATCTCTGTCAATAGAGATGAAATTATTTTAGATGCTGCTTATCCAACAGCTTTCCTGCAGTTGTTCATTGTTGGCAGTTTTACTCGTATTCATGAAACATCTTTCAAAATTCAGTTGCCAGTTTGTTTAGAAAAACACAGATATTCCTGGGGTGGGGGATGCCCCCATGATGCTTGCTTTGCTTGTCTTGACCATCACCCTCTCTACAGTAAGGACTCTAGTAAAAGTTCATCCACAAACAGGAAGCCTGTAGGAATTCTGGGTGTTGTACAGTGATAAGAGGAAACATACATATTTCTCTAAATTTCCATAGTTGTGCCATTAACTAATAATTAGCATTTCTAATTTTTTCATACTTTTATTTATTCTGCACAAATTACTAGGCTTGCATGCCATCTTTCTTTAGCAGCCACTTTATCATTTGTCCTCATGATGAATAAACACACTTTCCTTTTATTACAATAGCAAGTCTGATACATAAATGGCTTTATTTTGTTAAACAAACAAGAGCGTGCACATTCTCTCTGTTCAGTCTGTCTAACATAGCACTAATAAATAGTGCATTTTCTTCTTCAGCAATGAAGGGTGAAATGGAGAAGAAGCAGCTGCTGCAGGGTAAGCAAAGATCTGAGGACCAGCCTTGCCCAGAGCATCCTAAAGCGAGGGTGAGGTTAGAGCTTGAGAGGAAGGCTGGAGTGTATACAACTACCAGTGAAAGAAGGGAGCCACAGGTCACGTGGGCCAGAGTGCATTGGTGAAGGGTCTGCATTCTAATCCAAGCACAATAAAAATTCAAAGAAGTGGGGTGAGCAGGTAAGTCCTCCTAGTCGCTGTCAATCATCCACCTGCTGGGCCAGCCAGACTGAGCTGTGAGAGTGAAGATGCTGGGACCCTTTAACAAGTTTCATAGCTTGTAGCATCTTGGCTACAAAATCCCCAGGGAGATTGACATCCTAGTAAGATGACAAATTCCAGAGTTTGTTTCTCCTCTTGCTATGCTTTGCTCTGTTTACTCCAAAATACATAACAATCTACTAAATAACCCATTACCTTGTTTGCAACACAGATGAAACAGTGAAGTGTTATTAGCACTCAGACTTCAAGAAAAGCTGAACAACAAGAAAGAAAAATGGAAGAAGATAACAACCTAAAGAATGAGGGGGTGGAGAGATGGGTTTAATACTCAAGTAGGGGACCCTAGTTCCATTCCCAACAGCCACATGAATACAAGATTCCTTCCCAGCACTCACTGTCATTGGTTACTCCAGTTCCAGGGACCCAGTGAGCTCTTCTAATCTCCAGGAGCACCAGGCACTTAAATCCACGCGAGCACAAACATACACATAAAGGAAAACAGCGTAAAGAATGAGAATCCTGAAGCAATGTGGTGCAAACTCCTGTAATCTGAGTTCTCAGAAGCCTGAGGTATGAGAAGCCAGCTTGAAACCACCCTGAGTTAAGTAGCAAAACCCAGTTTCAAAAAACAGAGGCAAACAAACAAAAAGAATGAGAATTCTGCTTCCTTGCATTCCTAGGGACAGGACTGTTAGACAGAGGGCCAGCTGTTTGGAGAACACACTGCGCTCCATTGCAACGGGAAGGTCACAGTGGGGAGCTGTCTTCTGCTTTTTCTCTGATCAGGACAACTGGGAGGTGGAGGGCACAAGAATGTCAAGTATTTATTTTGCAGTCCTTCTTCTCTCAGTAGGTTGGCAGTGGCCACGTTTCTGCTTAACAGCCAAGAGCTCCCACAACTTCTTAGCTTCAACACCTGCTTCTCTTTCTTTTGCCCCTCCCTGGGAACTAGGCGTTTCCCACAGTCCTGCTCTTGCTGGCTCTAGCATGTACAGCGGTCCTTTGGGAGTCTCCACCCCATCCCTGGCCATACACAGACCTTGTAACCAATAGTCCCCATCACATTTTCCCTAGACCCCCCACGGGAGCCTACTATCTGCTTTCTGTAGGGTGGTCCCTGACCATGCACATGTTAAGCTGCTAGATTTGTCTGGATACACCTGAGATTGTTTTCAAAGTATACAGTTTTATACATTTCAGCTTCTAAATCTTGTGACTCTATTGCATATCCAAAATATTTAACACATGCATCCATTATTATTTTAAAAGGATCAGAGTCACAGAAAGTTGGAAAACAAAAAATTAAAAAACGAACAGACTGGAACCCTGTAGCCTTCAACCAGTCTTGTATGACGAACATTTCTTAGGTGACTGCTTGGAGTGCATTGTCAAGATATGGAAATCAACACAGGTCCTTTGTCTCTGTCTCTCTCTTGTGTGTGGTGTGGGGGGGGCTGTGGGGTGTGTATGTGGGGGTGTGTGTGTGTATGGTGTGTGTGTGTGGTGTGTATGGGGTGTGTGGGGGGTGTGGTGTGTGTGTGGTGTGTGGTGTGTGTGTATGTGTGCATGTGTGGTGTGTGTGTGGTGTGTGTGGTATGTGTGTGGTGTGTGTGCTATGTGTGTGTGTGTGTGTGTGGTGAGGGGGGTGTGGGGTGTGTATGTGTGTGGGATGTGTGGGATGTGTGTGTGGTGTGGGTGTGTGTGTGTGGTGTGGGGTGTGTGTGTGTGGTGTGTGTGGTGTGTGTGGTGTGTAGGTGTGTGTGTGGTGGGGGTGTGTGGGGGTGTGGTGGGGGTGTGGTGTGTGGTGTGTGTGTGGTGTGTGGTGTGTGGTGTGTGTGTGGTGTGTGGTGTGCGTGTGTGTGTGCGGTGTATGTCTCTGTGGCCATTCTACAATAGCCCCAGATCACAATACAATGAGAACAAGCCTTACCTAAAAACCCCTCCTTTGTGCAGCCCCTTGTGCAGCCGTGCCTATCCTTTCACCATATGGCCCTCGGCTAGTACCCATTTATTTCCTACCTCTCTGATTTTATCACTTGGAAAATGTTAAGTCAATGGAATTGCACAATGTGTAGCCTCCTGTGACTGCTTCCCCACCCCTTTGCTCAGTGCAACGCCCCTTACATTATCTAAGGTGCTGCAGATATCAACCATCTCCAGCTTAGAACTTTTGATTAGTGAGTTGTATTTTCTCTGTTACCACAACCAGGGGAGTGGGGCTCACTTACAGTTTGAAGTTACTACAAACAAAGTCTCTATGTATATTTATATATAGGTTTTCAGGTAGACATAGGTCATGTGGCAAGTGCGTTTCTTTCTTTCAAACACTGGGCAAGTGTTCTCTCAGAGTGGCTGTTTCATTTGCAGCCTCATGAGATCCAGTTTCCCTTCCTACTGTCATCTCCCTGTGACTGCAGGAAGAGCCCTTACCTCAGTCAGGTTTTCGGATTGTCTACCGGCAATCCAACTAGGAACCAAGAGCTCACTCCACCTTTTTCTTCTCCATTAACTAAGACTGTCTAAGTAACCAGGTAGTGCCATGGACCATACAACTGTCACGATTACCACAGTGACAATGCCCACAGTTTTGACTTTTGATGCCAAGCTGTCATCAACCCACCATACCATGCACACGGAAAATTTTAAGTCATGATGGTGCCACATTTCAGGCATCATGTGATGTAGGAGGGTCATCTGTCTATGTGTTACTTTCATTGGTTAATAAAGAAACTGCCTTGGCCCC
>LOEQ01002211.1:506799-524195 GCA_001685075.1 Bramus lutescens | reverse complement strand
GAGAGAGAGAGAGAGAGAGAGAGAGAGAGAGAGAGAGAAGAGAAAGAGGGACAGAGGGGCCCCAAGAGAGAGACACGCATGGCGCCGAGAGAGAACAGAGATCTAAGATGGTCGGGGTGGGCGGGCAGGGTCACTGGGAGTGGGCGTGGCTTACCTCTTAAAGAGACAAAAACCATAACAGCAGGGGCGTCCATTGCTCTAAACATTTAGGACAGCCTCCTGGGTACATAGCAGGTAGTGCTGATGCAGAGAAACAAATGGAAGATGAGTGTGAAGTTTTCATCTATGAAAAGATCTAGAAGAGTAGCTTCATGGCAGCGTACAGAGCTTGTGTTTTCAATAACGAAGATTTAAACCTGAGGCTTGACACAGGACACCAACAACTTTACTAAGGCTCCCATCCTACCTACCCCTCAGAGAGCTTGCTTGCTTCCTTCAGTGTATTCCTACAGGTTCTCCTACAGCACATGCGGCAGTTTGCTGTGAGGGCTGAAGTTACTTCTACGCTCAACGTTACTCCATAACGTGTCCATAGAGATAGCTACAAAGTATAATTTAAAAATATCTGAAGTAAACCACCACTGTCCTATATGTCCTATTCAGTTCCTACAGAGTGACATCAAAGTGATTGGGGCACAATGGCACAAAGGGACTGGATAGGGTGACACTCTGACAGCATTTCATATACTTGCTGTTGATCAAAGGTTTTGGCTGTCTTCAAATGCTTTTCTAGGCTTGCCTCAGACATCTATTCCCCGCTTTTGATGTTTGTAAAGTGCATTCCCTAAAACCGATCCCCAGCCTGTGGCTTGGAGGCCATAGCTGAGCCTTTGCCTATCTTTTCTGATCAGGCTTCTTCCCAACAGATTTTTCTGCATTATGCTAAGTGGTTCTGTTTTCCCTTTTCTCAACACATTTTTTTCCCTTCTTAAATGGCCTTCAGATCTGCCTTATTTTAATGGTGAGTAGCTTGGCACATTTTCAAGATTTCTCTGCTGTACACAGATTCCTCTTATCTCGCTCGATGTGCTGGGATGCATTTGACCTCCTGCCACTGACAGCAGAAGGGCGAGGTCTTTTCCTGCAGATAATATAGAGCAGACAATTTCATTTCTTAGATTTATTATAAGATCTGAGGAGTAAGGAAGAGATAACAGAAGGTTGCTATATTAATTCGGTCTCTTGAATGTATTACTGCAGAAATCAGGGACCAAGGGCATTAACACATATGCTTTAAATTAATATAAAATTAAAGTGCTGTGTTCATTTCTTAGTGACCATAGATGTTACTTAAGATAATCACCAAGCAACTAGGAGAGGGCTGCTGTGACAATTATTTCCCCTAAGGACTACATTTCAACTTCTGTAGTTCTTTGTGGGGGGCCCACAGACGTGAGTCCACTCCACCTTGACTAAAGGTCAGAGAGCTTGATCTTAGTTTTACTCTTTCAAAGTTGTTGACAACAGGTGTAACTACAAAGATATTCAGACCTAGGGTGTGGTTATTTGGTGTTTTGGACAATAAGACTGCCCGTAAATGCGGATCTGCTCCACCCTGACCAAAGTTCAGAGAATTCAAGGATTCTGCTCCTTCATTTTAAAATAGGAGGTTTCTCACAGGGAGTGGCTGCCTATCAGATACTTGGTCAAGGGTGTATTCACTGCATATCCTGCCCAAAACATCAGAATGCTTAACTCAGGAAATAGTGGCTTGATGTCTCAAGTATTGAAGCAAGTAACTGTTCTGGATTTCTTTTATGTCATGTTAAAGCAGTCTTCCACCTTCCCTTAGACAGTTATTAAGGGAGCGTAATACAAATAGTAAAGTATTCAAAAATTTGGTCAGTTTTTTAAGGATTGACTTTTTACATGTGTCTGATTATTTGCCTGCATGTATGTCTGTGTACCACATGTGTGTCTAATGTCTTCAGAAGCCAGAAGAGGATATCAGATCTTTGGAGTTCCAAAAGGTTGTGAGCCACAATGTGGGTGTTGGGACTCAATCTGGGTCCTCTGGAAGAGTAGTGTATACTCTTGACCACTGAGCCATCTCTCCAGCCCCAAGATATTCAAATATAAGAGAATAAATTAGTGTGTTCCTTATATATATGCCAATACATATTTGTATATAACTACCACCAGGAAAAAAATTGAACATTTTAAGGGGTTCCCTAGTGCTATCTTCTAATGATTAGCTGTCTATTGCCATTAATACCACAGGATAGCTTTACCTGTTTTTTTTTCTTTTGAAAGTAACTACATCATATATGTGCACTTTGTATTTCTTTTTTTTTTCTCCTGTGAGTCTAGGAGTCAAAGTATGCTAAGCAAATATTCTAACACGGATACCGCAGTCTGTGGTCAGATTTACAGTTAATCAGTCTATTGTGAGACACAGCCATATCATTGTATATGGCAGTAGTTTATTTTTTCCTATGAAGGTAGTTTAATGTATTCATGTCAACACTTATTCATGTTATCATTGAAATTTTCTTAAACAAAATGCAACAAACTGAAAGTGAACACTTTTCAAATTGCACTTAGATATAAACCTCAGAATATCCTCTTATCAATGATATGTATTCCTCCTCTCTTGTGTATCTCCTTGAAATGTCTCTATTAGAGCAACACCTAGTGGAGACAGGTCTGAGCTGCCACAGACTGACTTCCAGCTTTGAAAACCTTCAATGTAGCAAAGACTATATACCCCACTTAAGGCTGTTTCAGAGACTTTGGAGGAAGGATCTAAGACTGATAGTTAGAAAAGAGCTCCAACGATTTTAATGTCCAACCAAAGCTAAGAACTACTAACCAAAGCTAGCATTCTTATCCTTTAGACCTAACAGCAAGATGGCCTTCAACTGCAGGTCTCTGGTCCCCACCCCTAGAGTGGGTGTCAGTAGGCTGAAGGTAGAATTCAAGAATCCCTTTGCTTAACAAATTTCCAGTCAGCCTGATGTTGCTACAGGAATCACAGCAGAAGAGGCGTGGAGACAACCATCTCTAGAAATGTCAGACAGGGAAGAACTTCAGCTCTGACAGCATAAGGAATTCACCGGAGCCACAGAGGAGGTTACCGACAAAATAGCACTCCACCAGAGGCCTCACAAGCTCCATCTCATCTGATGGTGTCACAGATATGACGGAAGTTAGGCCATCTGGAGCAATGATAAAACACTACATTCCCAAAACAAAATTAAAAGATTTGAAGGATGTGTAGAATAACTTTTTCCCATAAACCTACTTGCAAAAAAAGTAAGCATCCAGAGAATGGAGAAGCTGACACACTCTAAGTGTCTGTGGTGTGATGCTATTGGGTTGGGTGTAAGCCATTTTCCCAGCTGTGTCATGGGACACAGTGCACTCGCAGCGGTGGGCTTGACTTTCAGAGCTGGGGAAGCCTGCCTTTATGGCTCCCGGAAGTGCACTGGCATGTTTTCCACGGTAGTGTAGTTTTTAGGGGACTGGGGAGGCTGGCGATTTATAGTCATGCCATAGGTGAGTCTCATATATATCCAGGTGTGAAAGCCTCTGCCCATATTGGGTATTTAATGAGTACTCTTTATCCACGAAGTTGCAGAGTGTTTTGGTCTTTTTTCTTTTAGAGGGTCTTGCTTAATGACATAATTTTTATAATGTCTATACTTTTGAACAGTATGGAAAATATTTTCAGCTTAACTTTGAAGCAGGAACTGATTCTATCATACAAAAATAAAGAGATGAGAAATGAAACCGTGCAGCCAGAGCAGGTGTGGGCATTCACATAGATCTTAAAATATATTTCTATAGAAACAAAATTAAAACCTGCAGCTTTGACTGACACAAACTAACACTTATGAACCCCCGACTATGGAATAAAATGAAATCAAGTTCACTGATGACAACAGCAGTGTATGGGAACAAACACAAAAGGGGTCTGAAGTGAACCCAAACAAGCCCCGCCACTATGCCGGTCACACAGCCATTATCTTAGGCTCCTGTCAGAATTCGAATTTTGTCTTGATTGTGGTCTGTAGTTTCCATATTTGGAAGTAGATCCAATTGCTGTTTTGTTTCATTGTCTCTAGGTGAGCCACTCCTTCCTGGCATTTTATTTACCTACATCCACACAGAGGTGTATAAATCCCTTCAACAACTTCCTGTCAACCTTAGCTAACAGATGGTTAAAGTCATTTCTCCATCTTATCACAGGGAGTCATTCCCTTCCTTTGCCAATCATGATGACCTAGCCACAATGTATTGACCACAGAGGAAAACAAAAGCTCACACAAATACATTTTTGGAGATCACGTGCTCAATTACATGGTTTTTCTATTTTCCAATTCTAAACGCTTTAAACAATCAAAATGGTACATATAATGGTTGCTTTAATATTTTCACAAGCCATAAGTATATTATAAGGATGTGCAGTGGGTAGTCCGCATGCTTCCGGGCTCAAACTCTATCACTGACCGCATGGTTATCTCTTCAGTAAAGGATTTCTTAGCTAGGATACAACAAGTCACTAACTAACTGAAACAATTTCCAAGTCATATCTGATAAGGATCTACATGTATCTAGGATTTATGTAAACAATCAATAATAACCAAATTTTGTAAGTGAACAACAAATCTGAATATATATTGTACCAAAGAAGATACACGACTGACTTTTAATCACTTGCAAATATGCTGAGTCAGCAATGAGTCGTTAGAACTACACAAAGCCAGGGATATTTCACAAAGCCACCAGAATGGCAATAATAAAAATACACGGCAGTTACAACTGAGGGTGAGGACGTGGAACCTCGTGATGAGCGACCCTGCTGAACTTTTCCTGAGGAGTTCTAAACAAACCTATTTACAGCAGATAGAACACAGAGTCCAACCAACTCTAGCTTGGTGAGTCCATGAATTGACTGGGTTTACCTACAGGAGCACGGATGACATCCAGACAGGCCAATCACCTAAAGGTCTCATCTTACTGAATAAATACATCCTCATGCCTTCATAGTTGGAATCTTCCCATATCCCCAGTCCTCCCAAATAAACTTCCACCTGCTATATACTCTAGCACAGAGGTTGTCAATCTGTGAGTCATGACCCATGTGAAAGTTCAAATGACCCTTCTATGGAGGTCATCTAAGACATTAGAAAACACAGATAATACATGCTGATTCGTAACAGCAGCAAAATTAGTTATGAAGTGGCAACAAAAATTATTTTTATGGTGTGGGGGTCACCACAACATGAGGAACTGTGTAAAAGGGTTACAGCATTAGGAAGGCTGAGAACTGCTCTAGCACTTCCTACCTCCTGACCCCTTTCTTTGGAGGGGATGTCTACAGGTCCGGTTGCAAGGGTTGCTTACGAGTAACCACCGCTGCCCTGATTAAGATAGGCTTGGAGGCCAGGACTCCATAATTACCTCCTGCTGCCCTTACATTCTCTCAGCCGCCTCTTTGCATGTGTTTCCTTAGCCTTAGAGGGAGCCATCGATGTTGCGGCTGTTTTCCCCATCTGTGGTTGAGCTCTGGACAGCACTGCAGCAACACTTGTCTGACTAAGCCTATCTCTACAGGAACTACTATGCACTGCAAAAGGAGGCTTCCCTCTGAAAAAGACCGACAGCAGCAGCATGTATGAGTGTAAATGCACATTCTTAGACAGCAATTGATGGACACATCATGACCGTTTAGCAGAACAGCAACAGTAGCTCCCTCCCCACGCCCTGATGTCCTATGACTTCCCTAGCTACAGGCTTTTGACCAGACACTCATAGAACCAAATGTGAATTTCCTCTTGTATCATGGCCCCCAAATCCAATATGAAAGCAGCTGTTGTGTTTGTAACAATCATTTCACTGTTGATCAGTGGGCACATCTTGCCTGGCATCTTGGTGACAGAGCAAGTAGCAGCCCTTCCCTGAAAACTAGGTAGAACTGTTGATGGCCTTTTCCTCCAGCAGTCTGTGCAGTATCTTCTGCCACCATGAAAGCTTGCCAGTAGGGAGAAGCTTACAGCTCATCCTAGCATTAGTTCTCCATGTCCTGTAATAACACCTGTGTTACCTTCAGTAAAAGGAACTCACTGCCTAGTTCTGGTGGGCAGTCAACAGCAGTATCAATAACTTGCGTTGTTTGGGGGGAGGGACTTCAGGGACCTCCCGGGGCAACAATTCACAGGGAGGAGACTGGCACTGGAATGCTATGACTCTTTCCATCCACAGAGATGCCTTCATCAAACTGTTCTAACCATTGTTTTTACACTTACACGTACAGGATGTTGGAGGATTTCCTCTCACCTTGTTGGGTGTAAAGCTACCCAGAATTTACAGCTGTGCCCGGTCCTTGCATCCTGCATGAATTGATTTCCCATCCTTGCTCCTCTCGGTGCACTTGCAGGTCTTTCCAGTGCTTTTATTATACGTCTGTAAAAAGACATAGTGATTAGCATTATATAACGAGAACTTTCTACAGAGTATGGGCAGAATGTCAGGATGTCAATGTCCACCACCTCCCAGTCTATCAGATGTTCTCAGGACTCAGCAGCTAAGGGGTCATTTGTTGGGGACTGTGGACTCCCAAACCCTGAATTTCCTGGGACCCGCTGCCTGCCAGAGTAAACAACTTGTTTTCCTATGCTTGCAGCTGCTCTGAGCAAACAACTTGTTTGGCAGCTGCTCTGAGCACGAGACCCGCAGGAGTTCCTGATGGCAGGGGAGTGGTTTCTGGTGGGCTTGCAGCTGAGAGTTAGGGTGTGGTGATTAGCCAAGGGACGGCACTATATAAGCTGCCCTGGAACACAATAAAGGGGCATTCTGAGCATTCTTGGCATTACTTATGTCTGTCTTTGTGTGTCTGTGTGTTTTAATCTCCAGCCCCTTGCCCAACTCACGAACGGTACAGTAGCAGGTAGTGCATAGAGCAGGCGTCGCGCTGCAGTCACTAAAGAAAGATGTTAGTAAGATCCAGCAGAGCATATTCCAATCACCTGTAACAGCAGTTTCCTCAAAGGAGCAATGCACGGATGGGAAGCACAACTTTGTTTAGCCCTCTGTAAGACAAAAATCATAAAAAAAAATTTATAGACACAGGACAATAATTAGTTCCTTGGGTCTGGAGTTAGAAAACAGGAGTGACTATAAGTGGGCATAGGGGGCTGGAGAGATGGCTCAAAGGTTAAGAGCTATTGCCTGCTCTTCCAAAGGTCCTATGTTCAATTCCCAGCAACCACATGGTGGCTCACAACCATCTGTAATGGGGTCTGGTGCCCTCTTCTGGCCTGCAGGGATACACACAGACCGAGTATTGTATACATAATAAATAAATATTAAAAAAGTGGGCATAAAGGATCTTGATGGGGTATTGTTCTAAAGCTGGATTGTGGTGATAATTACACAACATTGTAAATTTACCACAGCAGTAGATTACATACTTTTTAAAAATAGGTAAATTCATGTTGTATAAATCGTACCTCAAAAAATTTAAAATATAAGCAGAAATATCACTCCATTATGGAAAAGCTTTTTGCAGTAGTTTACAGAGTAATGAACAATGTGGTTCCTAACTATTCCAAGGCTCCCAAATCCCTTTTAAAAAGGAAAGCAGTTATAGCTTTAAATAGCTGAATTAGACATTACCTATAATTTAAGAAAATATATAACTTAAGGCACAGTCAGTAAAATAATGTTAATTGAATTTGCACTTAATTAGTTACAACTATCACATATACATACACTAGACATCTGAGACACACTTTGTCAGACTACTGGCCATGTGAGTTGCACACATGGGGTCACCAGCTCTGTGTCCCTAAGCTGAAACTCCCCCAAGATGATTCGCCTCCAGGATACAATATTGAACAAGGGAGGGCAGAAGGACTCAGTTCAATCCCATGTGTTCAGTCTTCTCTGTAGTTCAAGGGGAGAAGGTTGATCCCTTTGTGGCCTTCAGGGTGCCCAGTGTATGGGAAAACTGTTCTTGACAAGCCAATCACAGAACAAGGGAAACTTCATGACTGGCAAATACTTCAAGATTGACCAGGGGGTGCCTGTCTGGACACATTATAGAACCAGTTTATGGTTTTGGTTTTTTTTTTTCTCTCTCTCTATCCACTCCTCAAGAACCCACTGCAGTGGTTATGGTACGTGGTTATGTCACTATAGTTTGACAAAGTGAACAAAATTTGAGAAAATGACATGGTCATGATCCCCCAAACACAGTCTACCTCAGAAGAAGGCTTCCTTGCTAGAGGGCTTTTATTTTTGTAGGGTTTCCTCCCTGACTTCTGGCAGGAACATGGCATCAGGAATGTACTCCTAACTGAGGTCTTCTCACATATAAATCAGTTGCTTGACAGGACCTGAAATGTCCTTGTCTAGTGTCAAGAAATGCATTCCAAACCCTTCCCTAAACTGTGTACAGGAGACACTTGCCAGTTTCAGCAAGCTGCTGTCTCTGTCCACTNGCTGTTCACACTGCACCTGTCTCGGGGCAACTGGCAGCCACAGTACTAGGACGGGAAGAAATGGGTCAATCTTATTTTTAGCTCTTACACTTCCATGCACTGCGCCCAGTATGTTCGTGGGTGAAATAAAATAAATTCATTATTCTCGCTGTTTCCAGGCTTTCCGAGCACAGCACAGAATACTAAATTTTTCCTTCCAGAGGAGTAACTAGGCCTACTGGTTCAGAGCAGATCACCAGAAAACAGACTGAATGTAAATCACAGTTTACAACTCATTTCCTGGGGACTGGAGAGATGGTTCAGCAGTTAAGAGCACTAGCTGCTCTTCTAGAGGACCAGGGTTCAAGTTTCAGCACCCTGTAACTCCAGTCCTAGGGGATCTAATGCCTTCTTCTGCTTTCCCTGGTCTCCAGCCATGTGTGTAGTACACAGACAAACACTCAGAACACTCATATACACATAAAAAAATAAAATAAAAATAAATCACTCTACTTTGTTTCCTGACTTGGCAGACAGTGTAACATCCTAAGCTGAAGGATGTCAGGGCTGTCCCTTCAGAGTATCTAAACTCAAGTGGTCCTGGCAGTATCCAAAGGGCTGATTCATTTCCTGTATCCTTGAAATCACTGTCCCATGTTACCATGATTTTTCCTGATATTTATAAAACAAATGAAAAAAACAACTGATTCAAATATATTCTACAAATCAATTTATAGTCAAGTAAAAACAAAATGTGGATTGGATAAGATCACCCTCGATGTGCAAACGTCTGCTACTTCAATAGGCAAATTTATGTTTGAAGTAAGAGTTCATTGTAAAGGAGTAAGCCGTTTGAAAATTCACTTCCCATTCTCAGCTGTTATTTTAAAATAAATTAAAAAATAAACCCCTCGCTCAATCAATTTACTGAGCCTTTTGTGTATGTGCATGTGATAACAATTAGTGTTAGAAATAGGTCCCAGTTTGACAAAGAAACCAAAACAAACTGTAACATTATTACTACCAGAAGCACCCTTTCTAGAGCTTGCTGCTGCACCAAATTTGCAAATCATGTTATTGAAGGGTCCACATCTCACAAGTAGTAAAGACAGCCTAAAGCAAGCTACCTCTTCTGGTTTAAGTGTTTTTCATTGGTTGCATCCGCTTCCTCCTTTAGCGGAGAGGGATTCGTACCAAGCTTGCTTGCTTTCCTTTTATCCAAGAATTTTAGTTGACCTGCTTTGCAAACCCACAAACCTCTTACGAGAAATTGAAATAAAATGTCTAAGCCAAAAATGACAAAAGAGCATTTCCTTTGCGGAATATAAAAAGCTGAGCTTGGCTCAGTGGGTGAAGGCACTTGCCACCAAACCCGAGGACCCGAGTTTGAGTCCCTGAACCCACGTGAGAGAAGGCGAGAACCGTTTCCTTGGAGTCGTCTTCCTCCAATCGTGTTCTGTGGCGTGCATGAACGCACAGAGACATGCATTGTACTGGCTAATGTGACATCAACTTGACATAAGCTAGATTCATCTGAGAGAAGGGACCCTCAATGAAGAAAATTTGAAACCATAAGATCAGGCTGTACACAAGCCTGTAGGGCATGTTCTTAATTAGTGATGGGGAAGGGTCCCGCCTATTGTGGATGGTGACAACCGTGAACTGGTGGTAGTCCTGGGCTCTATAAGAAAACAGGAAACCATGGGGAGCAAGCCAGTAAGCTGCAGTCCTCCAAGGCCTCTGCATCAGCTTCCGCCTCCAGGTTCCTGCCCTGTGTGAGTTCCTGTCCTCACTTCCTGTGTGGATGAACAGTGCTGTGGGAGTGTAAGCCAGATAAACCCTTTCCTCCCCAAATTGCTTTGGTCATGGTGTTTGACCACAGCAATAGAAACCTTATGTAAGACATGTACATGCTAAAAATAAAGAAATACATTTTTAAAGCTGATCTTACAGAAGCCAAGGTCTCTAGATGCTGTGAAGAATAAAATAAGAGGCACAAGGAAAGGTGGACCAGTGAGTTCTAAGTTACAGCTACATAGGTAGAGGAAGGTGGACTATGGAGGGTGCCTACAGAGAATGATAATTACTGTGTATTTCAAGAAGCTAGATTTTCAATGTTTGTATCATAAAAAGGGGAAATGCTTGAGATGTTTAACCTGATTCACACATTACACAAAACATACATTTATCATCACACAGTACCCATATTTACTTTTTTTAAGTTAATTTAGAAACAAATTTTATGTAAAGTTAAGAGATTGAAACAGCTACAAATATAATACCAGCCACAAGGTAAACTTCCTGAGTAGAGACACTGTAGGATCTCAGGCATTCTCTGTGTTTGCATCCACTGTAGGCCCACAGTGGCCATCACATCCTTGTTAGACAATGGCGTGGGAAGGGACTGTCCCAGGGCCACACTGTGCAGAGGCAGGTGTTCTTTCTCCCTCAGAATCACTTTAGTCAAGGGCTATGTCATTGATCAAGGCCTGGATTTGACAGGAGTGTACTTTTATTTTGTAATTATTACTTTCAATTTAGGCAAATTTTACATCCAATAAAGTCAGATCATAAGGGTAGAACACTGAATCTCTGTACCTGTGCAAACACCTAAGTCAAGATTCAGCTCTTGGGTCTGGATTCTTTTACCCACTGAGTCTGTGAAGAGACCAATGAACAAAATATAATTTTTAAAATGTTAATCTTAATGCTAATTCCAAGGATATTCAAAAATGTTTTAAATGGAAAAAGTAGATTTTAAAATAGCATTTAAATTATTGCACACATTTAATATTAAAACTTTAATTTATATACTTAAAGTTGATACTGGGTATTGTAAGTAGGATTTGATGAACTACTGATGTCATCTGGTTGACGTCTTGCAAAGCTAAGTATTTTTCTTTATTTTTTGAGACAGGCATGCTCTATGCTGGTCAGGCTGGCCTTTGGGCTTAGTCATTCCACTTCCACTTTTGTAGACTATAGCCAGAAACCATCTGTCTTAGTTGGTTTTGTTGGTTTGGCCTTGTAGTTGTGATAAAATTCAAAAGCAACTCAAGGAAGGAAGGGTTTATTCAGCTCATAGTTCCAGGATACCAATCATGGCAGGGAACTCCTATCAAGAGGTTTGAAGCAGTTGGGTGTGGTCAGAAGAGGGTGAGACTACTTGGTTTCTGACAAGGGCCCAATGGCAGAAACTGTGCTGCTGCCAATCATGTAGCTCTGAGCAGATATAGGAAGGCAAGAAGGGACAACAGGGGCCCAGACACAGGACGATACACTCCCATGAGGACTGATGTGCCTTCAGGAGAAACAGTCCAACCTCACTGGACGTTATCATCTCTCTTAAAAAAGCCTATACCCCAACAAAACTCTATCACCAGCCACATTTTAACATGAGCTTTGGTAGGAGCAGACTCCATCCAAACTGTAGTGCACAGAAGTTAAAAGATGCAAGTGGCCCATGTAACTGTGGTACTCGGTTTCTTTAAAAGTCGTATGTGTGAGATTTGGGGAGGTAAACATTTTCTTGTATGTGTGATGGTTGACAGAATTGTGGGACTCACTAGCATGAGCCTGGCCAATAAGAATTCGTGGGAAATGGTCCTGTGGCCTTCAGGACTATTGACAACTAACAAACTGAGCAATGGAAATTCTAGGGCAAGATGAGAGGAGGGGTAGCTACGCTCTATGTAAGTGACCTTTGAACCAGATCATCATCCAAGACAGAAACAGTGTGAGGAAGAAACAAGGACAGTCACAGAGAACAAAAGGAGAGAGCTGCGCTAACGTCACAGATGTATTTAATTAAGAAAATGGAAGTTTAGGAGAGTGCAATAGTTACAACTTCTCCTAAGTGTGGCTGACCTAATACAGGCTTTAGAGACACACAGACCCCATTTGTATCTCTGGTGTCTTATCTTTTGACTTTGACTACTTTGCTGGCAGCATGGAAACAGGACACTCATCAGAAACTGCCATTTATTTATATTATTTTTAAATGGTATTATAGGTACCAACTACGCACGTACTCACACACACATGTGCACATGCATAAACTCCTGCATTCATGCACACGTACATGTACATGCACACTCCTGCACTCATTCACATGCCTGTAATAACTATCATTTCCTTCTGAGAGTCATCACGATGCTAAGTGGTCACATGAACAACCTTCTCAGTCTGTAATCCATACCACATACCCAGTGTTGACACAAACACCTGTGTTCTTTTATTATGCCAACAGATCCCACAATAAAGTAGTGTTATCTAATTAGAACGGTTACAGATGTTTCATACATGTGCGTTGATATGCATAGGGAAATATTAAAAAAGTGATGAGAATTCAAATCATCACTTACAGCTAAGCAACCATGTACCTTGCAATAGTGCCTGGGACTCAAGGGAACTCTTAAGAAAAAAGTTACAATTGTCCAAAATGAGGGAAAGGGGGAGAAGGGAAAAGAAGCTCTTCCGAGACCTCTGGGGTTCTAGTGAGGAATAACAGATTTGTCTAATCAGCAGTGTATGTAGCTCACATACTCTCGCCCTAGTAATGCACATGCATGGTTCTGTGGTCAGAAGACCATGCAGACTCAACTGTGAACCAAAAACTTATTGTTTGTATGTAAAATTACTTAGACTCACTTTTCCAATAATATGTTAATTATTTTTCCTCATTGCCATGACAATGGGGGGGAAAGCAACCTTAAAAAAATAATACCTCACTCATGATTTCTAAGACAAAATTAAAATCACCCAATATCCAGAGTTCTCAAAGTGACTGAGAATCAAAGGATGAAGCAGCTGGTGAACAGTGAAAGACGATTCTGTTGGTGTATTTTGTGTTGCTGTAACAAAGCACTAAAGTACTTTATAAAATAATAGCATTGATCTGGCTCACAATTCTGGCAATGAAAGGGTCAAAGAACACGACAAAGGCTTTGTGGCCTCTGAGTCCCTTCTGGCAAGAACTCAATTCCTTAAAAAGGTGGTTCCTTCATGACCTAATTAGCTTACACTGAGCCCCTCTTCTTCAAGCCCACAACCCAAGGGCCAATGCTTCCAGCACATCATCCAGGATGCTCACACCGTATCTTAATACAACAGACAGTGATCTATTATTATTACATCACAGAAAACGGAAAAACCTGCACAAAATAGGCATGATGGAAATTCCAGTAGTTTTAATCTACTCAAAAATCAGACGTTTTAGAGCTATAAATTCACTGTTTTGAGATTAATGACTTGTCAAAGGTTTAAAAGCACCTTGAGCGCATTAATCTACTAGAAAACTCATGAACGCAGAGCGGCAAACAGGAAGCAACTGCTGAGGCACACAGGAAGAGGCGAATAAAAACAGGCAGGGGAGTCAGAGCACACAGCCCAGAGGATCTACTCGTGGGCAGAGCTAGTTTCAGAAAAGGAAGACGCTATTTGCAGAAATGACAGAAGATAGTTTCTGAGTCTGATGATAAAGATACCAACAGATTTCAGGGGCTCAGAAAATTTCACGTAGAACAACAAATACATTCACGTCAGTGAAATCAGTCAAAGGGCTAAAACAAAATAATAGAAGGAAAAACAGGGTTTTGTTTTGTGAGACAGTCTCATGTAGCTTAGGTTGGCCTCAAAGTCAGCAGGTTTGAGGCTGACCATGCTCAGTGGGTTCTGACCTCTGTCACCTCTCTGGGATAGTCCCTTAAGGGCTCTAAGGTTCTACCTTGCAGCTCCTGGAACAGACCAAGTTTTCCTTCCGACGACGCTTCCCAATGTGATTTCTCTGCCAGTAACATTGTCTTAATTTGGATTTCTATTGCTGGAGACACCATGACCATGACAACTGTCACAAAGGAAAACATTTAATTGGGGTGGCTTACAGTTTCAGAGGTATAGTCCATTATTATCATGGTACGACATGGTGGCATACAGGTAGACATGGTGCTGGAGAAGGAGCTGAGTGTTCTACATCTTGACACACAGGCAACGGGAAGTGGCTATAGCACATATGAGACCTCCAAGCCTGCCTCCACAGTGACACTTTGTCCAACAAGGCCATACCTACTCCAAAAAAGCCAAACTTTCTATTAGTGCCACTCCCTTTGGGGGCCATTTTCTTTCAAACCACCACAAACACTCTTCTTGTGTCTCTTACTCCTTTTTTTTCACTGAGTCACTTTAAAAATAATTTCTCACTCCTCACTTACTTGAGCACCCTACCTCTAGCCCACCTGGCTCTGACTCCCTTCATGCTTCATTTTGTCTCACAGAGCATTGCTCATCATCTCCATTCATTAACAGCTCATCACTCCAAGGGTAATTCTAATTAACTGTGTTAATGCATACAAATGCTTGGAATCTATGAGTACCACAACTGCGATCACATGATCAGTAGCTATTTAATCTATGATTGATAATCCTTTTGTAGAATGAAGGCAAGAGGTCAGGCTGACAAGCCTTCACGGCCAATTATGTTTTGCTGCCACAGCTGGTAAGCACTATAGACTGGGCACTGCAAAGTTGTTGCTGTATCTGCTGGAATGCTTCTGGCTGCAAGTAACTGGATTTCTGATTGGCAGTAGTTTGTATAATAACATTTATTTACTTGACAAGAACTGGGAGGTTGTGGGCCCAAGATCCCCAAGGGCTGGAGTCCAGCAGGTCAGAGCCACTGGAGAGGAGGTATGGACGTCAGCAGCTAAGCACACAGACTTATCTGAGGGAGCAAAACTTAATTCCCTTTTTCTTTATTTTTTCTCTTAACTCTTTTATATCGCCTAAGACAAAATCCCTATGCAAGAAGGAAATCACATCAAAACCACAAATTACATACTTTCCAAAATCAAATTAAAATCTTTACATAAGAAGAAACCACATGATCACAAGTTACGTTTTTCTTAGAAGCCCACATGCAGTTAAGCATTGTCCTTTGAATTAAGTTACCTACCACAACAATTTCACCCCAAAGCAATGATTCTTTCATAGTTGATTAGCAAAATTTGAAGCAAGCCAAATATATTTCAGTCAGCTATTTGCAGTTTCAGTATAGCAGAACCCTAGCCTATTTCCGCTCAGCAAGGCCTTACTCGGGTGCTCGAGCTAACCATCTATTTTTCTTTACACACAATAGGGTCATTTAATTCTTTCACAGTTTTATTTTTGTAAGGTGCATCCCAAACCTGCAATTACTTCTGTAAGCAACATGATCGAGGAGCTTGGACCTTACCTTGGGTGCACGGACATAATTGCTTTCTTTGATGGTCAGCCTGTTTTTCCACAGGTGGAGTTCAGGTATCTATAATGCATTAAACTTCCTTGTTTTTACTTTCCATCCTTGGCAAATCTCACATCTCTAAGCGTCATTTCTCTATAAAAATAAGCTTCATTATGATCTGCAAGCAAATTGCCTCAAGAGGAGTGGGATTTTTCCCATGAGACAATCATACTATATTAGATACAGTGGGAGTCCACTCAACAATCACACCATGCCAAATATGGTAAGAACATACTATCAGCAAGCAGAAGAGCCAGCAGAAGCAAGAGGCATCCTGGAGCCCTCCCTCCCCCAGGACTTTGAAGCTGTGCTAACCAATGAGCATAAGCTCTATTGCTGATTGTAGCTCCTCTGACATGACCGCCATCCAGGTCAGCAGCTTTGAGTCAAAAGGCTACAAATTCTCATGTATTCTCACAGCACATTTAGGCAGGAAGAGCCAAGCTATTTTCTTTTTCTTGGTAATTCTTTCCCAGTAATCCCCCTATATGGCTATCTACTTCTAGCTGTAAGAGAGTCTGTGAGGAAGTCAATTCAGCAGGTATGTCCTGCGCCTGGTAAGCATGAAAATGGCTTTTTACTACATGTAACTATTTTCTATAGCTGACAATCAGAATCAGCTGGGGACCTGGAGAGAAAAAAAACCCAGGGGAATAAATCATAGGGGAAGAAATTCCTTAAAAGGGTCTATGAAGTGTGTGACTAGAGCTGGAACTTCAGTAAGAACCCAGGTATGTTTGGACGCAATGGTTCGGATTATCTGAATATCAAGGCAGGGGAACTTTCACTAGGCACTGATTTATTACAATAAAATGAAATGTGGTTGTTTCATAATTTCCACATGCTGAATTACAACAAAAAAGTTTCTGGCTAGAAAAGATAATTCTGACATGGGTTCCCAGGATAGCAATGGCAATCCTGGAACTAACTCACTACGTAGACCAGGTTGATCTCAAACTCGATATCCACCTGCCTCTGCTTCCTGACTGCAACTATTAAAGGTGTGTGCCAGCCACCACACCTGGCTTTAGAAAGGATAGTTCTTAAAGAAACACAAAGGAACTAAATATTTCAAGGTCCACTTCCCAAAGCAAGCAAAACAACTATTCTTAGTCCTAAAGAGATAAATGCAGCTGTGGTGTGTGCCTCTACGTGACGCTCTTCCTTACACATTTCTCTCCAGGTAAAGAACCAGAAACAGCAGTGGCACATGCCTTTAAAATCAGCATCTGAAAGTAAAATCCTATTACACATGCATATCAATGTATCTTTAAAACAACCCTATCAATTTACAAAAAAAAAAAAAACCCTAATACCATCTACTACCAAAACCCATAGTCGATAAACAAAAGAGGAATAAGATATTGCTGCACACATTAAAATCAGCTACTAAGGAAAGATAAAAAAGACAGGGAGGATTTGGAGACTGAGGAGACAGAGAAAAACCCCTTGCCTTGGAATCTAGCTGAAGCCTTCGCTAGCAGCAGAGCAAGGACTCCAACACAATCAACAACTGTCTGAGGCCTTTGTCCTTCCCAGCCACAAATCTGTCATTTTCTAGGAGTTTCACCAAAAACTATATAGGACAGGCATGCACTAAGCCCCTTATCTTATGCAGTGGCTTCTGCTTTTATATGATCAGGTTAGGATTCCATTCATGGCAGAGTCATCTCACCAAGAGAGAGAGAGGGTTT
>LOEQ01002211.1:495183-506632 GCA_001685075.1 Bramus lutescens | reverse complement strand
CCCCCCCCCATGGTGAACTCTTTATCTCCTTGGAACTAGACATCCAAATAAACTCTTCTATAAGTTGTTTAGGCCATGGTATTTTATCACAGTAACTTAATGTAACTAATACACCTAGGAAACTTGAGATGCAACCCATGAGTACCTATAGCTAATTCCAAGACGGGTAACTGCTCACTCTCCCTTGAGCCCATATTCACACTTGGCTACAACCTGCTTTCTGTGCCTCTTTTTTTTTTTTTAAGAAGCCCACACTCATACACTTGAGTATGATACTCTTAAAGTATCTCTTGAGCTTTGAGTTTAAGCCTAAATTAAAATACCTTCAATAAAATTTCTAATCCTGCTTCACTTTATATGGGTATTGTGTGCATCAGGAAAACCAGTCAAACCCAAAAACCTCAACATCAAAGCAATGTACAATAATGTAATATGAGCAAATCATAGCTTCTATAAGAATGTGGATCGATATCCAAATTTTAGAACAATAAAAAAAGCCATACACACAAGTCTAAAACCAGGGTTTCACATTTATTTCAATGGTTCAGAAAATATATATGCACATATATACACATACATGTCATATATACATATGTGGAGATTAAGACACAAAGAAAACATAATAAGACACTATTGGGAATTGATGTACAGAGTGTGGAAAAGTTCATTGTATTGTCTCACTACCTTTCTATAGCTTTAGGATTTTAAGCATAAGGACACANCAAACTGGAAAAGGTACAAACAATGGGATGGCATATATAAAAATATTTTTGAAGGAAAATCACTACACCTGATTTTATATGTGTGTTTGTGTATAAAAAATGGTTTTGCTTTGTAAGATATAAGGGGGCTTTTGCTAAGGAAGTTACACACGTGAGGTCAGGTTACAAAAATGTACTCACTATGAGTTAATCATCTTAATTTTCCAAGAGATAGTTCTGTACAATCAGCAATTCACTGATATCACTGGATAGTTTGACATTAGATAATATGCTTTTCTAAACAATTTTCATAGATTGTATAACATGACAAAGGAAGTTTCCATACATATTCTGTATATGCAGCTCAAGTTTTTACTGTTATTCAAATATTATAAATAATTTATACTGCTCAAGCATCAGCTCTGACTATTTGGGACAGCCTTTTCGGACTCCCACATTGGATGTCTCTCTGTCTGCCAAGCCCCTGCAGCCGACTTGGTGCTGTCAGACCACCTAAGAGTCCCCATCCTCCCCATCCGAGTCAGTGTCAGCGTCTAAATCCTCGTCACTGTCTTCCTTCCCTTTGCAGCTTTGTCTACAGTTAGAACCTTGATTTTCAATATTTGCTGAATTTTCTGGTTCTTTATTAAACCTAAATAGAAGAAAAAGAAGAAAAGTTTATAATTATTACCCAGGCTTTCATTATTTGATGGTGGGGGTTAAAAAAGCTATTCCTTGTTTCTTCCTATCAGGAGCCCACAGAAAACCAGAGAAGAACCTCTTCTAAAGACGAGCTTAGCTCGAGTCAGCACTTCCAATGCTGCTGTGAGAAGAGTGGGCTCCGGGTGAGTAAACAGGCCACTAGGGAGGACTGCTCCAAAAAAGTCATTCTTAAGAATGAGTTTGAAGCGCAAGGCTGAAGAGTTGATGTTCTTAAACATACAAACGTCATACTCTAATAGAAAAATATGATAAAATTGTGACCCTTTTCCTGCTATGAAGAAAAGTGCTTGTATTAATGGCAGACACACAACTTTAAACTGAGTTAGTGTTGCCTAGAGAAAGCTCATGGATGAAGACTAAAAACAAACCTCAATGTAAAAGGAAATACTCACGGAATAACAATGTCTTCTTTCTTTCCACATTTTGCGCAAACTTCAAGTTCACAAGCACATGGTCTACATATTATGTGGTAAGAGTCCTTTACTGTCTTCTGTAAACATTTAACACTGAAAGAAAAATGGAAAATTAATACAGATTTTTACTACTTAAGATCTTGATGTGTTAAGAAGCTGTGGCTGATGTATGGTTAAAAGTCTAAAAGTTGAAAGCTCGACTTAAAGCTCTGATGTTTATCTTCTGTGTGAGTGTGTGCTTGCGTGCACATGTGTGGAAAGGCCAGAGGGCAACCTGAGGTATCATCTCTCAGATACCATCACCTCGTTCTTTGAGACAGAGTCTCTCACTGCCTCGGAGTTTACCATGTAGCCCTCCTGCCTGTCTCCACTTCCCAACACTGGGAATTGTAAGCTCACAGCACGGCTTGGCACCTGGCTTTTCATGTGGGCTCTGGTGACTGAACTCAGGTACTCACACTTACACAGCAAGCACTTCTCTGATGGATCTGTCTCCCTGGTCCCTAATGTCAAGCTCAGATACTCACACCACTTCAAGTAACAGTATCTCTGGACCACAACTCATACCTGCTGGTTGTCCATCTCCTTAAGGTTTTTAAGTCCAAAAACTTGTTAAAATAATGTCTACATGCAAAAAATATACAATTCACAAAAATAATAAAGTAATTAGCAAAAATCCTATAAACCCAATACACAGAACTAAACCAAACACCTACACTGGCTGTATCAACCACATCCAGGGCAGGCCCCATGCACAGGGTACTTGCCCAACATAAAATGAACTCAATGGTATTTGTAAACCTTATTTTGGTATTCTTTGTTTTGATTTTCATTTTTGTGGGTTTTTTTCTTGTATTTGGTTGTTGTTATTTTATTTTTGCTTCTTGTTTATTTTTCGGGGGCATGAAATTGGGTGGGTAGGATCTGAGAGGTACTGGGAGAGGGGAAACATGATCAATGAAGAAACATTTTAATTAAAAAATTGAAGACATAGGTATATGGGAAGATGCCCCATGTTTATGGACTAGTGTCAATAAGGCAATCAATAAGGCAATACTCCAACAAATCTACAGATTCTATGCAATGTCTACTAAAAGTCTGTCTGACTTTAATAATTCAAATGTTTTTATTATTATGTCTATTGTGATAACCTGTGTGTTGCTGTTCTACCTGGTTCAGGACACCAATAACTGTGATTTATAACACAGCAAAGGAACTGGTGTCACGTGGGCTTTCACGATTTGCTTACCAGGCACCACTGCGGCTTCCTCCTCTTCCCCTCCTTTCCTACTTGTGTACTGAAATTAGGTCACCCATGGCTGAACAGGCCCTGAACTGCTCAAGTGAATGGGAGTCACTGATCTCTCATTTTAAATCAAAACCCAGAAACAATCACAGTGTGAGGAAGGTGTGCAGAGGGCTAGATCCAAATGGCTAGTCAGACTGTAAAGGCAAAGAAAAGTTCTTGACGGGAATTAAAAATGCTACTCTAGTAAACACAGGGATGACAAGACAGGAACAACCTTGTGGTAGAGAGATTACACTGGCAAAGGTAAAAGTTCCAACCTGCTCCATTCTCACAGCCAAAGCCAAATCTGGAACAAGTCCCTACAGCGATTAAGAAGGTGAGGAGCACTGCACAAGGGAGCTGGTGTTGGTCCACCAAGTTTTAAGGAAGAGGCCATCTTTAATGTGTAAGGTCAAGGTCTGATCTAGGACCACAGCAATGGAGGTGATCTAGTTTAGTGCAGATTGTCAATGTAAACACACTAGTGAACAGGACGAGGCCCAGGACTTTTATAGATAGGGAGAAGTAAGTTCCGGGTTTCAAGGCTTACCACCTGTTTTGTCAGGGGCCAGGGTAGCTGCTGATGTTAAACAAAAAGCCAGTGCTCACTTAGCATTGGAAAATCTGGGGTTTCAGAGGAGTTAGACTCAACATGCTCTGGCTATGCTCCATGAACGGAACAAGGCTAGGATAAGGACACAACTGTTTAAGGCCATTTAGGCAATACTTAATAAGCCCACTGTAGAGATCTACCTCTTTTCTAGAACGTCCCTGCTCACCAGAAGAGACAAGGAGATTTGTGTATTTTCATGCCTGCTAACACAACATCCACTCTGCAGCTCATACATCAAGGTGTGTCAACTTCCAACCCTTATAACCTAAGAAATGCATTTTGTAAAGTTACAGCAGCCATGATTCCTGCCATAGATCTGTACAAAAACAAAACAAACAAACAAAAACCCTCTGGAAAAAGTTATGCTTTTAGATAATGCCGAGCAGAGGCTGAAGCAGAAGATTAGAGGGGCTCCTCTAGGATGGTAAGTGGGCACTGGGCTGAGCTCATCACCACCTATACATCAGCCCCTAACAAAGGATATGCAAAACACTTCATTGTCTCGGATGTAACACTTGTTTTATGAGGTAAAAGTAAAGAGCTGGTCAAAAATCCACCAACAGAAGCAAGTGATGTATTTTATTTGATATTAATAAACAATAAATTGCAAGAAAACACAATTTTAACTACTTGAGCAATAAATTATTTTTTCTCAAAAAAAAAATACAGCAAAACCATTAGCAAATGAAAGCTTGAGATACATACATCTTGGAGAGAGGGGTTTGTCCTGAGAACACAAGGCTGACTCTGCACTAAAACCCAAAAAAGGTTCATAAAACGACGTTTTAAGAAAAAATATGGCCACTTCAAGTTTAACTGGAATCATCCTGTATGAGGTAACTTAGAAGCAGAAAGTCTTGCTTGTGTATGAACATAATCTGTCAAGTGAATGACAGCCACGCTACAAAACACAGAGGTGAGGTACAGAGGAAGGGACCTGGGGTCAGGCTGTTGGGGAATAGTTGATCACACTGTTAAACCCGAGCATGCATTTGTGTTAATTAAATAAAACAGGGTCAGAAGACAGAGCCAGCAACGAGTTGACAAAAATTAATCATAAAGAGTCAGAAAGACTCTAGAAGATGGATAGAGAGACACACAGGAAGTAGTTAGGAGGGACTTTGAGTGTGGCAGTCTTTTTCATTTTGTGAGAGAAAAACGATGTTCTCTTTTTCTAAGACGCCAAGCAAAGAGGGGTCAGCCTCTTACTTCAACCTCTTTGAGTCAGCTGATTTCTCACACCAGCCTCTGACTCCCAAGTCTTATTGATAACAAGAACAATACAGAATTAGTTAAGACTATATTTGGTGGCAAGGGCAGGAGGCAGATCAGGCGTGGGATATAAAAGTCCAGCAGGCCATTGCCTGAGAAGAGGGCCAGTAACTGCGGAGCGGCAATTACTGGCTGAAACCACAGTAGATTCAGGTGCAGCCACTGTGCCGATGGAAAAACAACGGGGAGATCTCATTAAGAAAGGTAAATAGAATAGATTGTTATAGATAGATGAAGATGCTTGAATGATCTCATTAAGAAAGGTAAATAGAATAGATAGTTATAGATAGATGAAGATGCTTGAATGATCTCATTAAGAAAGGTAAATAGAATAGATTGTTATAGATAGATGAAGATGCTTGAATGATCTCGTTAAGAAAGGTAAATGGAATAGATAGTTATAGATAGATGGAGATGCTTGAATGGGACGATCAAATGGGAAGGAAAAGGGCAGGGGGGATGAGGTAAGGAATATGAGAGAGACAGCCAAAATTAAGGGCCATTTGAGGGGTAATGTGGAAAACAAATACAGTAGAAACTTCTCAAGCTATATACATATATTAAGACAATATAAATGAAATCACCAAATAGTAAGAGAGACACGACCCCAACTAGCCATTTCTTGTCACCAAATGAAGCTTCCAGTACCAGGTCTGGGTTACATTTAGTTGAGTTGTTGGGCAAAGGGGTCCCATGGGAATCCCCAAATAACCCAGGCTGTTGCCAAGACTACAAGCTTCTCTCCACAAGCTGACAGCAAGGACCTGTTGATGAAGACACACCTATACAACTCATTGAACATGGAGAACTCCAGCCAGTATCTACATAGAGCCTTCACCCCTATGTTCTAGTGTCTCTGGTACAGGAAGATACTCTGCATACTACCGAAGGAGAAACATAAAATGCCAACCCAGCCACAAGCCCTTAGATCTACAATGGTGTCCTGCCTGCAGGGTATGCTAAGGCAATGGTGGTGCAAAGCTTGTGGGAGCAACAATTTGACTTAAGGTCTACTCCACAAGATGGAACCCATACTTTACACTGATTGGGTGACCAGGAACCTGAGACTAGATAGCCCAAGGACCTGGAATAAAACCAAATACTACAATTCTACTAAAGAGCATAGGGATAAAATGACTTCTAATGACACTCTGCTATACTCATAGACCAGTGCCTTGCTCAGCCATCATCAGAGATAGCTCCCCTGCAGCAGATGGCAACAAATACAGAAGACAACTGGACAGTGCAGAGAAAGAAAGACCTTCAAACACTCAGTCCTAAAGGAGATGTCTCCATGAAATCCCTCCCCTCTAGGTTCAGGGAACTCTGCAGAGACAGAAAGACTGTAAGAGGCAGTGAGTGTGGACGATACCAAGGAAACAAGGCCTTGTAAACACAACAGGACTGAAGCACATATAAACTCACAGGGATGGGGGCAGCACTCACAGGACCTGCAAGGGTCTGTACCAGATAGGTACTAGGGCTGAAAGGAGAAGTGGACACATGTCCTCATCCCTAGCAGAGATGTTAGCTCCAATTGATGACCACTTGCAAATGAGAATTTAGTTTGCTCCACAGGAGTCTCATTGGAGAAGCAAACTACTCTTAATAGGCTGCTTGCCCAGCTTGCCCAGCAGTAGACAGCCAACGGCTAATAAATTCAAGGGCACCTTTGGAAGTTCCTCGTCTAAAAATGTTATGTCAGGACCTTTTCATTTTAATTTTATCTTTTTTATTTATATATTTCTAATTTTTTCCTTTTTTACAGGTTCTTTGCATGTATATTATGGCATCCAATTTAGTGCTTTTATGGGATTTCTGAGCGTGTGAACGAGTTATGTCTGTCTGTTTCTGTTTTATGTGCTTTTTCTTGGACTCTTTTCTTTCTATTTGGATATAGGATAACTATTATGTTGTATTTGTTTTTGTTTTACCTCATTATATTTTATTTTATTATTGTCCCTTAGAAGCCTGATTATTTTCTAATGAAAGACAAAGTGGGGCAGTGATGTGAGAGTCCCCTCTATATACTCTGAGTATGTTTTATTGCCATTGGTTAATAAAGAAGCTGCTTTCAGCCAATGGCTTAACAGAGTAAAGCAAGGTGGGGATTTCAAGCACAGATAGAGGAGGAAGCAGGCAGAGTCAAGAGACACCATGTAGCCGCCAGCTGAAACTTTACCAGTATACCACAAGCCTTGTGGTAAAATATAAAATAATAGAAATGGGTTTATTTAAGATGTAAAAGCTAGCTAGAAATATGCTTAAGCTATTTGCCCAACAATGTTGTAATTAACACAGTTTCTGTGTGATTTCGGGCCTGAGCAGCTAGAAAAGAGCGAGCAGCCTCCGCCAACAGCCAACAGGGTGAATCCAATGGGAAGGGAGGTGGGAAGGAGTTGGGAAGAGAAGAGGGAAGGGAAACCATAATCAGGACAGAGTATTGAGGGGAAAAATATATTTTCAGTAAAAGAAAAAATGGCATAGTAATCCGACTACTTATTTAAAGATGTATCTGTTTAATAGGTTGCAATTCCCAGAAGACATAAACTATTTTTTTAAACTTACCTCTGTATGCACGATATTCTAGTATGTTGCTAAGCTCAATAAAAACCAAGGAAATTAATTAAAATGCAGTGAAAATGTGGGAAGAGCCAGAGCTAGTTGTGAATACTATCAAACCACACATTTTCTCTATACTCACAAAGAGACAGTGGATACAAGGACAAGGAGATTGAAGGTGACATAGGAAGGGTGGCCCCTACTCAGGAATCCTGGTGAGGCTGACAGCTAGGAACTACAGGACAATTAACATCTGCTATGAAAGTGGCCCACACAGGTAACAGCCATTTAATACATAGGTGTTTTAAATAAGAATGTTAAAAATAGCAAAACAAAACAAAAACTACACAAAAAAGCGGTCAGTTTTGTGTTGGCCAACTACTCCTGGGCATAGGGCCTGCCCTGGAGTGTGGGTGAAATACCCAACTTTTCTCTACTGGAGAAATGATTTTTCCCTTTCCCACTGGTTATCAACCACAAATACTGGAAGGATTTGAGAGGAGTTGGGGGAAATAAAAGAATACGATCAAAACATATTGTATGGAAACTTAAGTTAAGAAAAAGAATATTAAAATAACAATGAGTTGGCTTAAAGCCTAAGTATATTGTCCCTTTCCTTTCCCAGTTGTGGATCTGCTCTTACAGAACTCTCGCAAGAACTTACATTTTTAAAAGAAGTCCCTTTGTACAACCCTTATGACCCTGCTATTGCTTTATGGGACTGCAAGGAAATCAAAGCCCCTTCAGAGTCCATACCATCTCACTTATGGAAATAGGGAGAGTTTCTCAGAGACCCTTCAATCAACGGCTCCACAGTACTGTATATGCAGCACTGCTCAAACCCTTACACAGCACTGAGCATAGCTCACTCTTTCCCCAGCATCTCTCTCTAACAATCCCGAGCTGAAGTCTATAAATCTTCTTCCTATTATAATTCAGCTTTGCTTCATCTCCCCACCATCACCCGCAGAGAGGAGTCCCAGCTTCACCTGAATGAGGATCTCTGAAAAGAACCCCTCAGTCTGTGCTGGGTGGCAGTGTGGGGCTGACTCAGACCTCTCCCCACTACTGCTAAGTGATACAGAAGAAGTTAAAAATTTAGTACTATCAAAACACTTGGGAAAGATGAGTGAGCTTCACATCTGTTAAGATCATAACAGAGGCTTCAACAAATGAAAAATAAAGATGCAAATGAGCACACGAAGACATCTGCATGACCGGTGGGTCACTAGAGAAACGCTAACTGAAATCACAGCGAGGCTCAACTACTCACTGAGGACTACAACAGAATAAAACAAAACCAACAACAGCAATATTCAGTGGTAATAACACAGGACGCCTATACACTGTGGGCAAGCGCAGAAAAGTATGGCAAGTTTGGAAAGCAATTTGCAATCTCTCTCTCTCTCTGCATACATGTGTGTGTGTTACGTGTCCGTGTGTGTTACGTGTCCATGTGAATTCAGGTGCACAGGCCTGTGTGCACATTCCCTGAGACCGGAGAAGAATGATCTCTCTCTTCTCTTCTCCCCCTCCCCTCCTCCCTTCCTCCTTTTTGACAGGGTCTCTCATTGAACCTGGAGCTAGGTCGGCACCTAGTCAACCTCAGTGATCATCCTGTCTCTACTCCCCACACACGGGAGTTAAAGGCACCTGTGGGGCCTACACTCATCTTGCCCAATTGAGAGCTAGCATCAGAGCCTATGCTTGAAGTGACCTTCCCCAGAGTCATTTCCCTAGCCTCGGGAGCTCACATATTTTCACACACTCACACACACACGCACGCACGCACGCACACACACACACATTACACACACACAGTGCCTAACTTAACAACCCAATACCTCACTATGGTGTCCTTATTTTATAAAAATGAGAACTATTGTTCATACAAAACCCTGTCTTATATTAACAATGGTTTAACTTTACAGAGGTAAAATACAGCACACCCTAAACGCTTCTTAGCTGGCCAGTATGTAAAACTCTACTGCTCCCCTTTCGATGGACTCCTACGCAGCAAGAGCCCTGTGCATACACTATGAACTTCAAACAGAAGTAGCACTCACATCTGCACTCTAAGGTTCCCCACATCTGGCATTCAGAACGGCAAAGTGCAGAGAAGGAAAACAGATCAGTACTTGCCAGCAAAGGGTAGGACCGACTCTAAGGTGATAATGAGAAAGTCATGGGTAATTACAGTTTCTTATCTTCCCCGTGATCTTCCCATGGCACAACGGCATAGGTTAAAACTTCAACTGTACACGGCACAGGGTGAACTTTAGAGTGCACAAATTACACACTAGGATAATAAAGACCTCAGACATAGGAGCTAAATAAAAACAGTTATTAAAATTTCTGTGGTAAATTGTTTTAGTATATTTGGATTCTAGCATTTCAAAAAGCTTTACTACATTATTCTGTATTAAAAACAGACTTAAAGATCACACCATTAGGATCACGAGAAAAACATCCCAATCATTCCAATGGATTATGAAACTTTCCATAACACTTTTAGCTTTAATTTCTTTCTTTTTATTATTTAAAGATCCATCCATTCATTATGTACACAACATTCTGCCTGCATGCACGCCCGCATGCCACAGGAGGGCGCCAGATCTCACCACAGATGGTTGTGAGCCACCATATGGTTGCTGGGAATTGAACTCAGGACCTCTGGAAGAGCAGCCAGCGCTCTCAACCACTGAGCCATCTCTCCAGCCCATAGCTTTAATTTCTTAGTCCTGAAACAATGTTAAGTCTCTCTCGGTTTGGGTCATCTGATAATTCTAGGAAATCACAGCATGATTTCCTTTTAATATATATTTGTCTCATGCTAGAGACCTCAAGAAACAACAAATCTTTAAGTATTTAAGTTGCTAATGCAGAGTTTAAACTGTATTCATGGGAACTCTCAGGGTTAAGATTTACATGTAAATCTTTAAAATGCCTCCCTTGTTTGGCAGTCTGGGATCCTTTAGCTGGCCAGCCTGTCTTACAAAGGTGACTCTTAGGAATCAACTCCAGATCAGCATGTTAAATACCAGTTGTTAAATGCATTGTTTACAGAACCAAAATCTTGGGAATGAGTCCCACGAATCTGCTACACTCGTTAGGAAATTCTTATGCCCACAAACATTTGAGAACTCTTGATGTCTATAATAATAAAAAGACCTTCATTCCTAAGTGAGGGTTTCTGAACCCTTGGTGGAGTTTACAATGACCAATTCTGAGAACAGAATGAAGTCTGAAAGCAATTACAATCTTTTCAAAGTTAAATTACTTCTGAAACCAAGTTTTGTTAGGATAGTATCCCTGCATAAAAGTAGGAAAGAGCCTCACTTAAATGGCATTTCACTTTCTATAGAGGTGAGGTGCGTCTGTGGGAACACGAATGACAACATTCTTTACAGTCTCCATCTTCTGTCTCCCAAGAGCAATGCTAGTGTGCCCTTCCTTTCAAAACACATAGTCCAGGCTTTGTGCACATGCAGTGAGTACAGCAGAGTTCCCCAGCTACAGAGGTCTGCAGGCTTAAAGACTCAATACAAAGGACCTTGATAATTAAGTGTGAGCACAGTTTATGTAGCACTTAAATAGGCATCTATTCCAAGTTGCATAAACCCATAAAGTATTTTAAAGCATCTTTAAAAATAGCTATAAATCTCTAATCACTCCCGAGTACTCTTCCGTATAAAATTTGTGATATGGAATAACTTTAAATTGCCTAAATATTTGTTTTTCTTAATTTTCCTTGAAAAATTGCTGCATTTATTACATTTAATTAAAGAAACATCACAGTGATAATCTTAGTTTTTCCTCCTTTTCATATTCTCTCTCTCTCTGTATCTGTGTATGTGTGTGTGTGTGTGTGTGTGTG
>LOEQ01002211.1:474277-485748 GCA_001685075.1 Bramus lutescens | reverse complement strand
GCCAGTATAGTCTGGCTGTATGGGAACTTGTAAGTCACAGAGATCCACTTGCCTTAGCCTTCCCAGTGAGTGCTGGAATTAAAGGCATGTATTACCATGCCCACCACTATTAAATATTGTTAAGTAAATAAATGCTCTAAACCTGGAGTTTTAGGTTGTAAGAAGGCTAAAATAGCTTTCACTGGAAATTAACACCATGTGATAACCTCTATTATAGTTAGATGGCTATCACAAACTCCTAAGATTTCCTCCCACTAAAAAAGAAGGCATGTCCAAGCAAGATGGTAGGCCAGAAACTGCCTGCGTTACCTGGCCCCCCAGGAACAGCCAACAGCCCTCACAAGTCTCAAAGCCAGTCTCCAACAGACGGGTCAGGGGTGCAAAGGAATCCCATTTTTTGTCACTCTACATCACTTAGAGAGCAGTGGCCAAGCTCCACCTTAAGAGGCAAGTATTTGTTTAAAATTGGGCCACTGTGGGTGTCTGAGAAAGGAGAGGCTAAATTAACCTGCCATAGTTCTATGGTCAGAAACAGTCCTATGGGTTGGTTGTGGAGGGCAAGGATGCCTGGCCCAGGAACGAAAGGGCACAGAGAAAAGCATCCCTTCTCTTGAGCCCTGGACCAGATTATATCGACTCAAAGTATCCCTGGAAACTGATAGTCCTGGTCAGACTCAAGCCCTGGCGCAACTCATCTGTCATCCCTGCTTTATAGCTGGAGAGCCAGGAGTCTGGGTAGAACATGTGACACACACCTGCAGGGTGACAATGCTTTAAAAGAAGACTTAGTGTACAGAGTTCAGAGCTGTACTTGCTTCCCCACTCCTTATGCCCTTGTGAGATATTCCCTAGCTAAATCATAAGCCACCTTGGGCATGACTGATGAAGTCTCGGGAGAGCAAGAGAACCTATCTGGCTCACAGACTGCAGGGTCCAATGTTAACATGAGCTCCTGATACAGAAAGAAAATACGTAACTGTCTTAAGGTTTCTACTGCTGTGAAGAGACACCAAGACTACAACTCAGAGGTTCAGTCCATTACCATCATTGTGGGACACGGCAGCATGCAGCATGCAATGTGGGACACGGCAGCATGCAGCATGCAATGTGGGACACGGCAGCATGCAGGCAGACACAGTGCCGGAGAAGTAACTCAGGGTCCTGCACGTTGCAGGCAACAGGAAGTGGACTCAATGTCACAATGAACAAAGCTGGAACAAAAGAGACCTCAAAGCCCATCCCCATAGTGACACACTTCTTCCAACAAGGCCCTACCTCTTCAACAAGGGCACACTTCCTAACAGTGTCACTACTTTGGGGCCATTGTCTTAAAGCATTGCCACTACTAAAGTGAAGACACCTCTGGAGGACATTGAACATTTGTGCCACATAGGATCAACACCAGCATGAACCACAGGAAAACAATAGTTCAAAATCAAGCTGGCTCCCACCCTTGTACACAGACCAGGAAGTCTCTGAGTGATAAGGTTAACTGAGCTCTGGAGAGGAAACTGCCCAATAAGATTCTCAAACACCACCAAAAGGGACATCCTGGCAGATGATCAAATCCCACGGGAGAAATGTAAGAAACCCAAGAAACCCCCACTGCACAACTCTTCAGAGACACTAGAGTGGGTGCAATGCCAGAACTGAAGTTTCCTAGAAGAAATGGACAACAGGTCGGGCAGTGGTGGCACATGCCTTTAATCTCAGCACTCAGGTAGCAGAGGCAGGTGAATTTCTACAAGTCCAAAGCCTGCCTACTCGACACAGTGAGTTCCAGGATAGCTAGAGCTACACAGTGAGACCCTATCTTAAACAAACAAACAAGGAAATGAACAACTGTAAAATGGATTCAAACACTAGACTAATTCAGCCCAGGACATAGGAAGGAAAGTCAGCAATATAAAGCAATAGTCATGGCCTCAGGAGATGGCTCAGTCAGGAAAGTGCCTGCACAGAAGCACTGAGATCTGAACTCGGATCCCCAGCACCTACATAGGCTGTTTATGGCAATTTCTGCCTGTAACCCCAGTGCTAGGGAGGTGGAAATGCGGACCCACCTTACCTAGGTCAAAATGGCCATCATTAAGAAAACACATGCGGGCTGGGAACATACATAAGCAATTCCAACGGTGCAAGGAAAGAACTCTTACGAACTCCTAATGAGAATGGAAACTTGTGCAGTCGCTATGGAAATCAGTTTGGAGGTTCCTCAAAACTCAAACAAACATACAAACCTAACAAGTGGGGACCTAACTATACCAATCCTGAGTATGCTCCTGAAGGACTAAGTTAACATACCACAGAAATACTTGCACATCCACATTCATTGCTGCTCTATTCATACGAGCTAGAAAGTGAACTATATGACCTTTAGTGGATGAGTGGGTTTAAAAAAATGGTACATATATATGGTGAAAGGTTAGTTGTACAGAAAAATGAAATGATATTTGAACGAAAATGGATGGAACTGGGAATTACTACAAATAGCAATATTGCCTATCTTCTATCTAGGTGTGTGTATGCCATGTAATTAGAAAGGGAACCATGAAAGAGGAAGCCAAAAATCTTAAGGAATAAGGTGGAAAAGAGAAAAGTGAGGGTAATGAAACATTTGTGATATGAAAGCAGGAAGTAGGAGGTATTTGGAGGAAGAGGATGGGCGAAAAGGGGACAGCAGAAGGGAAAGGCCCTGTATTAGAATAATGTATAAAAGCACAAATATGTGCAAATACCATAATGAGATCTGTTAGTATGCATATTAACTTAATGGTTTAATAAATAGATTAGATAGATAGACAATAAATGCACAGATACCAAATGAAAAAAGAAAGTATGACCAACTATGTTCTAAATAAACTACTACATGGAACACCAAAATAAATACTATAAAAAGAATACACTAATATTTATAATAAATGCAATTGTGTTCTTTGATAGAGCTATTATCAAATTGTCCTTATTCAGCTAAAATAAAGGATGCACAAGAACGATACAAAAGTGACCCAGAATTATAGAAAGGTTAGGAACAGATAAATAAGACACCTCGTTGGATATCTTTTCATCTTGACTCAAGTCTACAAATGAATGAAACTGTAAATTACAAACCAGCAATTCAAATATGATAGTCATATGTTGACTTTTCATTATCTTCATGGTTTGAATTAAGAGGAAAGATACATTTTAAGAATTGGCATAATATCTGTATATGGTGGCACATGCCAATAAATCCCAGAATTCTGGAGGCTGAGGTGGGAGGGCCATTAGTTGGAGGATGGTCTAGGTCACACAGGGACACACCCTCTCAAAAAAAATCATAAAAATAATTTATATAAACATAATCTATAGTAAATACTACTACTTAATCAGTAGAAAATAAGATTTTACAATAACCAGGTTTTTTCTACTCTTCCTCAACTCACCTATTAGAAAAAGTTTCTATAAAAATTGCACAAAATCATGAGTTAGAGAATTGATTAATCTTTTTCATCTGTATGCTTTCATAAACTAAGACTCAGCATTCAAGATGAAATTCTACACTACAGGCAAGGATTTTAAATTTTTCTTTCAAGTTTATCTAAACACAATCTTGAGAGTTAGAAAACGGACTAAGACACTATGTCACATATGTCACGAGGAAGGAATTTAAGAAATTCAACTCACCACTTCTTAGGCTTTGTCAGAGGTTTGTATTTGCTATATTTTACACGCCACTCGAGAACTTCTTTGCAGCGCTGACATACTCCATCATGAAGTTTTGCATTAATTTTCTAAAATCAAATAAAAATACATAAATTAAGAATCTCATCTCTAAGCCAATAAGGCAAGCCCCATAAAAAGACTCATGGCATGTTTTAAAACTAGCCTTGGATGGGCGAATGTCTCAGCAAAAGGTGCTTGCCAACAAGTCTGAGGACCTGAGTTCAATCCCCTGGACCTACATGGTAGGAGAACCAACTCATGCAAGTTGTCTTATGATCTCCAAGAACATAACGATGGAGCACACACCCACCCGTGCACATAAAATAAACAAAAATAATTAAAGTTAAACTTTCATCTATGTAAGATTCCATGACATAGCAGTTTGGTTCTTTAAAAGGCAATAGTTCCTAACCTGCCAACATGTTAAAGAGTTTCCAGCTTGACTCTGAGAAAGCCTTCCTCACTGGACCTGATGTATTAGATCAACATGAGTATTAGATAAATAAGACACATGGATTTTTACTGTTTTCAAAGTAAACCTATATTAAAATCTAGTAAGAGAAGCACAAGACTACTATTTCAACAATTCAAATTCTACCAACAACTCTGAATTAAACTGAAAAATCAGAATTATTAGTTTATTTGGGATAGCAGTAACTGAACAGTAAGGTGTGCCAGCGAGCAGCAGGCAGGAACTCAAATGGCATTCGTTTCTTTTTTTTGTCTCCTATGTAAGGAAAATGCTTTAGAAAGGTTCCTTGGAGGCCCAGCCTTAAACAAACAAAACTCCTCCAACTCTCTTGGTTTTATGAGAATACAACATGAATGTAAACGTGGACAGCTAGCGCAAAAAGGACTTTATGAGGAAAGAAAACGTTTACGATTTCATTCTCAAAATGTGTTTGTATAAACAGGCAAGAGTTTAAATGTACCCTTGGTCCCCTGTAATAGCTTCCTATCTGTGTATGACACACTCACACGCTACAGGATTTAGGTTCTGAGAGTCTTCCCATTTATTTGACGAACAAGGAGGGCTGGTCTTGGCCCACTGTTGGAAAGGATATTTGCCATGGTAAAGAGCATTTTTATTTATTTCTTTTTTTCTTTTTCCCATTTTGTTTCCTTTGCAAAATTTCTCCAAGGGGAAAAAAAGCACATCATACAAGATGCAGATTCTTTGGATGGCTATTAGATAATGACTTAAAACAGAATATTTGGACTAGGTCAGCTTAAGGAAACAACTGGAACGGCCTTGCTAGCCGTAAAAGCTAACAAGGGTGAAATAATCTGACAAAACTTTTATTCTAAGAGAATATATTTCAAGGGCAGTTTCAACGGCCATAAAGTATGCTTTAAATACCTATGTCTCAGCTGAACTCTTGAAGAGTACACTGTCACTTATGAACTATATATGGGTTTATTCCTTTATTTATGACATAGCAATGGCCGATCCCAGGCAAAGCAAGCTCAACATGTCTCTATGTTTCCTGTAACTATGCTATTCCATAGAGGAGCTCCATCCCAGCACACCAAACCCCTCTTCCTCTGTACCCTGGCACTTAAGTTGCCATATACAGACTTCGAATTCATGTTCTGTCAACTGTCTTATATCATCTGTTGTCTGAAATATCTTACAACTTGTATTTGTGTCATTTAACAATTATTAAGAATACTTAATGGCTTCAAATCAGTTACAAAGTAAACAAGCTTTCTAACTAGGGTAAGTATTCGTAGATTACAGGAAATTTCATTACCTGCAATTGTAGTACATTAACATACACTGCTTACCAACCAAGAAGCATTATCTGGCTTCTTGTTTATTTCTCTATACAATTTTTGACCAGTTCATCTTGATTTATAAAGCCCTGCGTAATTTGGAAACTGGTTTCCTTAGGGTGGACCAACTGCAGAACAAAACAGGTCTTTGTGGGAACTTGTTCTGAGTGATCGGTGAGGCAGCATAAATGGAACTCTTGCAGAGATCATGTGACCAGCTGGAACTACTACAAAATTAACTTGGATTTTATGTATTAAGAAATAAATGAGATGACAACAAAGACTATGTTCACTTAAAAATGCATACATACAAAAAGGGGGCAATTCTAGAGGTGAGCAAAGACAGCCAGATCCTACTTCCAGGAACTGTTCCATGTTGGGCAAAGGAGATGGCAATTTTACCTTACACACTCCTATTTATGTCTAATCCTTCGGCAATTTGTTTCAGTACGCCCCTCAAGGTAGAAAGTCACAGGCTATTGTGCAAATATAAATTAAAACTTGGTTTATGTTGGGTGGTGGTGAGGCACGCCTTTAATCCCAGCATGGGGGGGGGGTGTANNNNAAGCAAGCCATTCTACAGAGTTCAAGGCTGGCCTGGTCTATGGAGGCCAGACACCCAGGGCTACACAGAGAAACCCTGTCTTGAGAAACCTAAGTAAGTAAATAAACAAATAAATAAAAGCTTGATAAAAAAAGATCAATCCATTCATCAGGCTGATTTCAAAATGTTTTGTTTGTTTTGCTGTTGTGAGACAAAGTCTTGCTGTGTAGTAATCTTGGCTAGTCTGGAAGCTGGTGTGCAGCCCAGGTTGGCCTTAAACTCATGGTAATCCTCCTGCCTCAATGTCCTAAGTGTAGGAGTCGCAGGTACGTAACTTCCAGATTTTTAAATGTACATAACTTCCAGATTTTTAAATGAAAACTGCACATACCTAGAAATCAGTTACAGAAAGATGAAATGAATATTTCTTAAAAGTCAAAATAAATTTTACACATCAAAAGATACTCCTAATGGAACATGGAGAGAATGTCTTAAAAATGCCTTTGCTTATCAATCCATACCAGTGCGTTACTGTGTAATATCCCAGTTATGAAGATTCTATTGCAATCCAACAAATCTTCCATAATGGGATGCCAAAACCACAAACAGGAACTGGATGAGAATTTAATCTTGGAAGGTACCAAGAGCAAACAAACTACAACGTGTCACATAGATGAGCATTTCCTGAGCTACAAAATTTCACTTAACAGAAGATACCATTTGGAAGAATAAAGGAATTTAAAACAACTAGTAATTTTTTTAGGCTGTTTTTGGTATGAGGTAATTTTTTCAACATTGCTGAAACCAAAACAACTACAGATGGCATATTTCATTTTTCTTAATTGAAAAATAAATTTATTAAAGGAAAATGTCTATTCCAACTGCTGCCAACAGGGATCACCAGAGATGGGCCTGATAAGTAAGGAGTTTTACTCTTAGATAGCTACATTACAGGTACTCTGGAAACAGGAACCTTTTATGTTAATTATATTTAAAGTACCCTGTGTGTGAGAGAGACAGAGAGAAAGAGGGAGAGCAAGAGAGAGGGAAAGAGGGTAAGTTTGTGTGCTCACTTGGGTATATGGGAGTGACATCTTGACTGTGTTATCCATATAGGCGTGGCCTCAGGCCCATGAAGGAATGGCAGAGCCTTTTCCGTGGGGTGAGGATGAAGCATGAGAAAGCCTTCCTCTGTCATAGGTCTGTAAAGAAGGCCCTGAACATTGCAAGACCGTCTTGAAGAAACATTATCAACTGAGCCCTTCTATCATGAAATGGGTCAAATCTACACAAAAGTTGAAATAATTTGGTGTGGTGGCTAATGCCTATGATCCAACACTCGGGACACTGAGGCAAAAATGGCCATGAGTTTAAAGCCAGCTAGATTACAAATTGAGACTGCCCCCAAAATATGTGTATATGTACATGTATACATATGTACATACGTATATTTATACATCTAGCAACAGCACAATGCCTAAAGACAATCACAGAGCTTGTCATTGCCCTCTTATCTGTGTATACACTTGCAGGAAGTTACAGACACAAAAGCATTTCCCCTCTTACTACTCATCATATTCTAGATACAAAGGCTCTAATACCACATGCTATTATGGCACTAAAAAAATCATAAAAAACAGTCCCCTAACATTATGAATGTGGACAACCTATACTGAAATTCCCTCAACTGCTCCCAGACTTTCAGACCTGCCTCCATACACAGGTCAAGATTACACAGTATATTCTGAAAAATTGCAGAATATCCTGATGTGGGATTCCCCTCCGTATGCTGTGAATACCATTGGTCAATAAAGAAACTGTCTTAGGTCTGTGATAGGGTAGAGTAGAGGTAGGCAAGGAAAACTAAACTGAATGCTGGGAGAAGAGAGGCAAAATCAGAGAGAAGCCATGGCCACTACTAGGCCCCGAGCTTCGTGGTAAAATATAAAATACTGGAAATGGGTTAATACTAGATATAAGAGCTAGCTAGCAATACACTAAAGTGACTGTCCAAGCAGTGATTTCAATAATACAGTTTCTGTGTGACTATTTTAGAAGTCTGGGCAACTGGGAAATGAACAAGTGGCCTCCTTACAACAATATCCCACATTAGGATTTGTCTAATGGCTTCTTCACATTGTAATTTAGCATCCCACCCTCTCCAGGAACAGTAACTTCACTTTTGAACCTGTGGGTTTTCCAGAATATAGCACAAATAAGATGACACAGCCACTTGAGGGGCTTTCCTCTCTTTGATGTACCTAGCAGTGTCTTGCTGTATTGTAGTTTACTTATCACTGAAGAAAACCTTCAGTTTTGTGTTATTTGGGGTATTAACCTTCATATAAGGTTTTATTTGGACATGTTTTTTATTTCTCTTGGCCTTGGACCTCTATTTTTCCTTTGTACGATAACTTGGTTACTAACAATTTTTCAAAGTAGCCATATATTTTGTAGTCCCAACAGTCTGAAGACCCAGTTTTCCTAAATGTCTTTCAGAACTTGCAAACTGTAAAATGTTTCATCTGCAAAGGTGTGCAGTGCTCTCACTGCGGCTTGAATTTGCATTTCTCTAACATCTCAGAGCTGTGCATCTTTTCTGCAATGCATCCTCTTTTTGAAGCATCTGTTTAGCCATTTGCCCAGTTTTCTTTTATCAGATTCTTCATTTTCTGTACTTATTCTGAATATCAGCTCTTTATCAGATAAATATATTTGAAAACATATTCTCTGCAACCTGAGCTTGTATTTTTATTACTCCCATTTTCTTAGGTTTTTAAATTTTAATGAAGAGCAAGCCATCAAGTATGTCTCTTATGAATTATAGTCTCTAAAGTCTAAGAGACTTTTGTGGGACAATAACAAAAAATCTCCATTTGTTTTCTTCAAGACATTCAGCAATTTTAACTTTTACACTCAGTCAGTTAATTTTGTACATAGCACAGGATACTAAAAAAGGTTCTTTTCCAATTATACATAATGCCCAATTGTTCTAGCACCAGTGAACTGCCTCTGTATTCGCATTAAAAAATTAAGTACATATGGGCATTCTCTGCACTCAACAAACATCCTGTCATTAATATGTGTGGCCATTTGTTCTCCAATACCTCACCATGGTTATGGCAACTTTATAGTAAGTTCTGAAATCAGTACCCTGAGTTCTCCAATTTTGTTCTTTGTTGAAATTGCTCAACTATTACAATTTCTTTTAATTATCTGTTTAAATTCGAGAATCTGTTCATTGATTTTAACTACAAAAAAGCCTGCTATAGTTTCAACTGCAATCACACTGAAAATATAAGTCAATCTGGGGGAGAACTGGCAGCGTAACAATATTGAATTTTCTCTTAAGACAATTTTTCACACTCATTTATTTTGTGTAGTGAGTGAGGGAAGGATGGGTGTGTGCCATGGCACACATTTGGAGGTGAGAGAACAACGTTTGAATAGTTCCTCTTCATTCACCACGTGGGCCCCACGTACTGAATTCAACTTGTCACACTTAGGGGCAGATGCCTTTGCTTGCTGAGCCACCTCATCAGCCCAGTATTGGATTTCATAATACATGAATACTGCATACCTGGAATAAAGCACAATTCGTTGTGATATATTATCTTTTTAATTCACTGGTTTCACACTGCTAACATTTGTGGGAGATTTCTGTTATGTCATAAGGGATATCCATAGTTAAATATGTTTTCTTTTAATAATAATTTTGCTTGGTTCTGGTGTCTAGATTAAGTTACTAGGAAACTCATATACCATAGTTAAAAAGATTAAAACAGGTTTTATATACCACAAATTACTACATTAAAAAAATCTTATAGAGAATACATTCAAATTCATAATTTTAAATGTTTATACACACAAAAAGGTTCAGTCATACATACTTCCACCACCCTCAATAATTTGTATTAACCAAAGAAACTCCTTATGGTATAGCTTTCCCTTACTTGATTATATTCAGATACATTTAAAATTATTATTATTCTTTATTTTTTTTGGTTTTTTTGTTTCCCTGTGTAGCCCTGGCTTTTCTGGAATACTCTCTGTATATCAGGCTGACCTCTAACTTAGAAATCTGCTTGCTTCTGCCTCCTGAGTGCTGAAATTAAAGGTGTGAGCCAACACTACCTGGCAGGACTCAACTTTTTATAGAAATAAAATGAATAGCGCAGGGAGAAAAATACTCAAATGTCACACAGAAGTATTTCATAACCTTCAAATGCTTCTGTCTCTGCTGCTAATTCTCTATCAATATTTTTGTTATATATTAGCAACAGTATATACTTCTGCATGATTTCTTAGGGCTAGCATTACTTTATAGGTGAAAATAATTTTATTAATTACATTTAGATTAAGACAGTATATATATATATATATATTTACCTATGGTCACAAAAAAATGTATGCTCATTTATGTACAACATAATCAATTCAGGACACCAAGAATCAGTTTTACTCAAACATCGGAAAAAGTGCTTGCTACAGAAGCATGGGAACCAGAGAGGGATCCCTAGCACCATGTAAAAAGCTAGGCCTGGGGCTTACACCTGCAGCCCCATACTGGATGCACAGACAAGTGGATATCAGGGTCTCACTAGTTAGACAGTCTAGCCAATCAAGCTCCAAGTTCAGTGACAAACACTGTCTCAATAATATAATAACAGTGTGAAAAATGACAGAGGAAGAAGACACATGACTTTGACCTCTAACCTGCACATGTACCCACCCATGAGTACAAAACATACTCACTATTAGTGTGTGGGGTTTGATGTGTGATTTAAGTTTTGGTAATGTTTCTTTTACATATGTGGGTACTCTTGTATTAGGGGTATAGATGTTCAGGACTGAGACTTCATCTTGATGAATCGTTCCTGTTATGAGAATATAATGTCCTTCTTCATCTCTTCTGACCGATTTTAGTTTGAAATCAATTTTGTTAGATATTAGGAGAGAAATCAATTTTGTTAGATATAGAATAAGAAACCACTTGTGTCTTAGGTCCATTTGATTGGAAAACCTATTCCCAACCCTTGACTAGGAGGTAGTGTCTGTCTTTGAGGTTGAGGTGTGTTTCTTGTATACAGCAGAAGGTTGGATCTTGTTTTTGTATCCATTCTCTTAACCTGTGTCCATTGATATTAAGTGATATTAATGACCAGTGGTTGTTAATTCCAGTTATTTTTCGGTAGGAGTGTTTGTGTGGTTCCCTTCTTTGGGTTATGCTGGTAGGGGGTTATGGGATACCTGTGTTTTTGTGGGTGCAGTTAGATTCCTTGGGTTGGGGTTTTCCTTCTAGTACTTTCTGTAAGGATGGGTTTGCAGATATGTATTGTTTAAATCTGTTTTTGTCATGGAATATATTGTTTTTTCCATCAATGGTGAATGAAAGCTTTGCTGGGTATAGTAGTCTTGGCTTGCATCCATGGTCTCTTAGTGTCTG
>LOEQ01002211.1:426758-437056 GCA_001685075.1 Bramus lutescens | reverse complement strand
CTCTCTCTCTCTCTCTCTCTCTCTCACACACACACACACACACACTCACACATATACACATATACACACACATGGTCACTAAGGTATGACTTGAATGTGTGTATGTCTAGTTCCAGAGGCCAGGCCCCAGGTTAAAACCTGATGTATTAGGACCATCTTTTTACTTTTTGGTTAGTTTTGTTTGTTTTGTTTTGTTGCTTTGGCTATCCTAGAACCTGATTTATAGACCAGGCTGGCCTGGAACTCAAAAATCCACCTGCCTCTCCCTCCTGAGTGCTGGGATTAAAGGTGCTCACCATCACCATCTTTTAAGACCAGTTTCTTTGCTGAAAGTGTCAAACCTGATCACAGGAGCTGCATTCTGAAAACTCACATGTACCAACCTCGATATGCTCGATATGGATACTGGGGCACATGCATGTTCACGTAAATACACAGCTATGCGAACACATAAATGAGTGTAATTTAAAATAATTTTAATTGAAAAAAGATGATACTGTTTACATTTTGTCTGGTAAAATCACTTCAAAGAAGTAAAAACAACACCTATTAGCATTGTTTAATTTTTTATAAAATGTTTTGATTTTCTCAAATATTTAACATTATAAAAATAGGAGAAACAACTTCAGAACAGAAGGCATCCCATTAAATAAAAATGTGTTTGCCTTAAAATTGATATACACTCCCCATTTCTAAACCTGACTGCCTTTAAAAAAAATAGCTAATATTGGTAACTATGCCCATAATCCCATCACTGAAAAGGCTGAAGTCGAAGATCCTAAGCTTGAAGTCACCCTGGGCTACATTACCAAGACTCTGCCTCTGATGAAATAAATAAATAATTTATATTCATATTAAATTTATGTGGCATATCTAATTTATCTGTGACTGTTTCTGTTTTGCCAAAGAATGGTGAAAGCTTTACCACAAACTAGCACTATCTTCAAACCATCACTGCCCAGAAATAGGAAATGCTATTATGAAATAGCAATTCTGTGTACAAAAGCATAGTACATTACTATTTCTAAATAAAATACGGGGCTAGACAGATGGCTTAGAGATTAAGAGAGAGCACTGAATGCTCTTTCAGAGGACCCGGGTTCAATTCCCAGTAACTATATGGTGGCTCACAACCATCTATAATGAGATCTAGTCCCCTTTTCTGGCATGCAAGCAAAACGCTATATAATAAATAATCTTTTAAAAAAAACATTATGGCTGAAGATTTTATTGTGTTCATAAAAACTGTTCTATTGCTGTGATTCTGTTTTTTGATTGTGGGGAGGAGGCTGTTCTGGAACTTTCTTTGTATAGGGTAGCCTGAACTCAGAGATATGCCTACCTCTGCCTCCCGAGTGCTGGGATTAAATGGGACTAAAGGTGTGTGCCACCACACCTGACTCGTCTGTTAATTGTGTTCTTTCTTAAACTGTGAAAAAAAAAAACCCAAAACTCTTAACTGTTCCTTCTCATTTCATCTTTGAGGAGAACTTGGATTCTTGACAACAGTCATTTTATTAGTTAGGCTACTCCAGTTGAGGTTTCTAGTGGCTAAAGCTGACCACCTTGAGTAAATGACAAGGAAGGACACTTTTAAAGTTAAATTTACAGCTATCATGATATTTGGGGCATCAGTTAATAATGCATCAACTAAGGAACGTGTGCTATCCCTAGGGTTGCATGAACAAATTGCTCGGTTTTTTTCAAGTGCCCCCAGCCATTTAAAAATTAATACTTCAGGGAGATCAATCTTGCCTGTTAGCACACATTTCAAGGTTATTACATCATCTCAAAAACAAACATACAGGAATGTGTAATTTTTGCCAACTCAGAGTTTTAAATTATCTCTTCAAGGACCAAGCTGACCAAAATGGCAACACACACACACACCTGACCAGCTGGAAGCATGTCCTGTTTTGGAAGGAAAAGGATTTGTCTGGGATTTATGTGTGTGTGTGTATATATATATATATAGCCCAAGATGACCTGAAACTCAAGATCCACATGTTTCTGTTTCCCAAGTGCTGAGTTACAGGCACACTTAAAGCCCTTGATCTTGACTTTTCCCCACCATCCAAATGACATTTTTTTTATTATCTTTAGGTGTATATGTATGATGTTGAAGAGAGGGATACCATAGCATGCTTATTGAGATCAGGTGACATCTTTGTGGAGATGATTCTCTTCCTTCCACCTTTGTATGATTTGCAGGCATTGAACTCTGGTCATCAAGCTTGTATAGCAAACCCTTTACCCACTTAGTCATCTTATTGTCTTCTCCCCCAAATAGCACATTGTTTATTTAAAGATTTCTTTTTTATTATCTTTATAAGTTCTGTGTAAATGTGAAGGGAATATGTGCATTTGAGTGTCAGTTCTCCCTGGAGCTGGAGTTACAGGCAATTGTGAACCATCCAATGAGAATCCTGGGACTAGAACTCATGTCCTCTTTTAAGTGCCTTAAGTGCTCTTAAACCATTGAGCCATCTCTAGTCCCTCATCCACATGACACTCTCTTGATAAGTTTTATTGTATTTTAAATTGTGTTTTTATGTGCTAGTATCTGTGTGTACATGTGAATGCACGTGCTCATGGAAGTCAGAGACATTGAATGCCATGAAACTAGAGTTAAAAACAGCTGGGAGCCACCTGACCTAAGTGCTGGGAACTCAACTCAGGTCTTCTGTGAGAACAGTACAAGCTCTTAACTATTAAGCCATCTCTCCAGCTCCTCAAATGAAACTTTTTAAGGACTTTGCAACCTTATGCATGAACACATGGCACAGTTTGAGGGATAAAATAAATAGTAGTGTTAGGACTATAATTGATGAATTGATACAGAATTGGTATTTATATGCTGTAGTTAATGGATTTAATCATGTAATATATGTCTATTTAGCAATAAACACATTATCCTAGTAGTAATTCTCAGCTCAGTGGTCTGTTCACTTGATTGCCTCCATGATTTTAAACATTCAGAAATACATAGAGTACAATGTAGATAAAAACAAAATCCAGTGGTACCGGTTTTCATAAAAAATTTAAGCCACAAATATGTATATAATAGTGCTTCAAACTCTGATTCAAAACAACAAAATAACCTTCCTGAAAACCTACTTGACATTATCCCAACTTATACTATGTGTAGTCTTTGTAATATGGTAACTGACTTCATGGAATAAACACAGTCTAGTAAAGGCATAGACACTGGACTGGAGAGATGGCTCAGCCATTAAGAGTACATAATGCCCTTGCAGAAGACCAGAGTTTAGGTCTGAGCACCAGTGTCAGGTGTCTCACACCTGCCTTTAAGTTCAGATCCAGGGGATTTTGATGCCTCTGGCCTCTGTATACACATGCCCATACACAGACACATAATTAAAAATAACAAATTATAGATATACAGATATTAATGAAGCCCACGGATAAATGTATGTCAGGAATTGGCAATGTTTAGCTATAAGAACATATGTGAACCCTGTAAACTACAACAGTAATTGAAAGTGTCAGGATGGGTTAAGAGGTGATCTAAGCCCAATTCATAGAGGACCTTTGAGAACCTGTACAGAGTTCGGTTTTATTAGAAGTATAGAGGGAAGCTATCAAGTTGGGTTTTGTTTTGTTTTTCAAGACAGGGTTTCTCTGTGTAGCACTAGCTGTTCTGTAGAACAGGCTGGCCATGAACTCAAAGATTCTAAAGGCCCCACTCACGGTGTTTTTAAAGCAGAGTTCATTACTTTTTTAAGCTGTCTAAAAAAGAAAGTATAGGTTCAGATTTAGAGGATTTATGAGAAGAAATTCACATTTACTTTCTAAAAGGTTTTCATTTGTTAGGTATATTTTTAGTTGTTCCTTCTTTTATCTTTTAATCTTTTTGTCAAAACCAGAAACTACAGAAGAGTAGAAAAGATAATACCAGTGCAAATCAGATCTTTCCTTAATGGCTATATTCTCCTTAACAATTACAGCCTCTCTTCCAGCACATGCCTTGGCTATAACATTAAGATTGACAGTATTTGTTTCTTCTTCAAAATAACCATGCAACTAGTCAATATTAAGCTGTCTTGAAATTTCCCTGAAATACTAGTTTATAACCCTGGGCAGTTCTTAAGACATGGGCAGAAAGTAGCCACGTATTTTACTAAACTATCACAGACTGTCTTTAGTCCAATTGCCAGCATTGCCCAACTTTTGAGCTGGGCCTCCATAGTCTGGGTAACTTAACACTGCTGCCTTCTGAGCTCCTACAATGGTGACTCATTAGGCTCTTGCAGCATTTAGCCACTTTTCTTTTCCAAAGTTCCAAAGTGTCCCAGCAGTAACCCACTCCCTGGTACTGACTTCTGTATTAGTTACTTGTTTATTGCTGTTATAAAACACATAACTAATGCAACTTAACGAGATTTATTTGAGCTGACAGGTACCAGTGGGTTAGAGCCCATGATGGTGGAGTGGGGGCATAGCAGCAGGAAGCTGAGGGCTCACATCTTGAATCACAAGCACAAAACAGAAAGAGCAAACTCAGAATGGGTCAAGTCTTTAAGCTCTCAACGCCTACCCACAGTGGCACACTTCTTCTGAACACACCACACCTCCCCAAACCTCCCCAAATCGTGCCATCAATGAGAACCAAGCATTTAAATCCTCAAGGTGGACATCTCATTCAAATCACCCCACCCTTGTTGCTATACTTAGCCAACAGTTTAGAACACTTTGTTGGCGTCTGTCAGCTCTAGTTTAAGCAATTTTTAGAACTTTACTAGTAGTCATTTCTAAAATAAAAATAAAAACAGTATATTTGCTGTGTTCTCACTGCTTGTTCTTATTTGCCTTGTTTTAAAAAGGGGACTATAAACAAAATCTTAAATTTAAGTCTTAAAATTTTGTTGTAAAGTTATTTTACAGTAACATTTAACATTACATTAACATTACATGAGTCTACATGTTGTTGCTCTTCTTAAATCTTGAAGTAATGCCATATTTAAATATAGAACCAATTCTGGCTATGCAAAATGTGCCTACTAGTGCAATGCTGACAAGTCTGGTGGGGTAGCCAAATCCTTTCTGTTTTGATTTGAGGTATGTTCCACCTTAAAATTCTATCTAGTACTGTAAAGCTCATGGCTGGAGAGGTCATAGGTGGCTCTATGGGACAAGCTACTACTTCTCTTTCTTCTAATTGAACATTTTTGTACCTATTTAAATGTCTTCCAAACATTTATATTTGTGCCCATAGATTAGTTAGTGGAGCTGCCAGCTTTTGCCAGATATGCTTTTTTGTTTGTTTTCAAAACAGGGTCTCACTATGTAGGACTGGCTGTCCTGAGACTCATTAAGTAGACCAGACTGGCCTCAAACTCACAGATATGTGCCTCCTAAGTCCTGGGTTTAAAGGTGTATCCCACTAAGCCTGGCATGAGATTTTTCTTTTTGCAATGATCAGCAGTAACTGCACATACTCATACTGGTCGAAGTGATGAAAATAAAGTGACTGTTGAATGCTCAGCCTTAAATGGAACATTGATACAATCTCTTCCACAGCTAGGGAGTATTATGAAACACTTATCTCCCGGGTATGACATGACTATTGACCAAAAAAGGGAAGGAAAAGAAAGATCAGTGGATGGAGGTTCTCCACACTTGTTTTTATAAAAAGCAGACTCTTGAGAGTAAGATTCAATGAATGATAGCTCACTTCTGAGAGATGTACACATTTACTCATTTGGATGGGACATGAGCCTTAGGCATGTGAGTTATACTGAAGTTATAACTTCTTGAAGTCCAGATCTAAGAATACCTCCCTGATGGCAACCTGTGAAACCCCTAAGTATATTGTTGAAGTTGTGGGTGGATAAAGGTTTGAACTTGTAAGCAGTAGGATGTAATCATGGGACTGATGTCTACACAGAGAGCCCTGCACTCACCAAAAGATAGTAAAGGGAGGAACATAAATACATGCTGCTTAAGCCTCTCCCATGCCTCCAGGCTAGATTTCCTGTGTAACGTGTGTGGTTATCTACTTACTCTCACTAATGGTAGCTTTTGGACAGTGATGTCTCACTCTCACTCTGTCGTCAGCACTAATTCTGTAAAACTTCCCAGTGCCCAGGTAGAAAGTGTAACATTAATCATTAAAAAAGAAAGTACCTTTTTCAGTTACAAAGCACACCGGTACTAATGGATCCAGAGATTTTACCCTGATGAGCAGCCTTTCATCTAACTAGTCAGTGTATGTAACCAGACAGCCAGTGTGTCTGGCTCTGGGTCTAGTGCCTTCTGTTACTTACTCTCTTGTCTACGTGTAAAATCAGGGCAAAGTAGTTTTTGTATACTTTGAGCATGGATCTGAGGTTGATTTAAAATTTCAGGCCCCAAAACTAAAGGTAATGTCTTGGAGGAAAACAGCAGGACAGATAGAAAGCAGCTGAGCAGAATCCAGGAATGTTAAACTAGAGCAAGAAGGTTCAAAAGAAAGTAAAATGTAGGGTCCTGAGATAAGGCTGTGAGATGGACTCAAGGGCTGGAAGCTGGATCAGCTTCAAAGTTGGTTTCTGTGCCACTGTCACTTCTCCCCAAACTCTGCTAAACATTTGCAAGCAGTTTTCCAGCTTTTCTAAAAACAGATCATTTGGGTGATAGAACTTCAGTTAACACTCCTTACTGCGGCAGCTTAGTTTAAATTTCAGCTATTGTTAGACCGTGCTTCTCAGCCCAGCTTTGCAAGGTCATTAGATTTCCACTATATGCATGATTCAAGGCTTTTGAATCTACATTTGTCCTCTAGAAGTTCAAAGTGAATGCTAAATTTGAAAAAATCAGTTCATATCTGACATTGTGCAATTAATATTCAGTACTTTGTTTCTTAAGCAGCTTCGTTTTGTGATTATTCATTTCTCTGGCTTCATTCTCTAACATTACAGCGGTGACAGCAGGATTTTTGTTGATTTTAAGATAGGATGTACTTAGACAGTTCAACTTAGTCTCAAACTTGGAATTCTCTTGCCTCAGCCTCCCCACTCCTGGGATTATGGGTATATGTCATTACATGGTAACTACAAATAGAGGGAAAAACAGAAAGACATGGTCCTTAAGCTGTAGGGGAATATGGAAATAATCTAATTATTGGTCATAAGACTGATTTTTCTTTAGTACAGGAACTTCCCAACTAAGGTATTAGCTTAATATAATCTTAATACAAAAATGTAATGAGAGAGATAAGAACACACTTCAAATCATTCTCGACCATGTATATAAATACAAAAATATTATGCAAATATTAGCAAAGCAAGTCTAGCAATGTGTAAATATCATACATATTACCAGAACAACTTCTTCAAGAATAGAAAATTGGATTTCTGTCATTTACCCCATTAAAACTCTTTGGAAACTAAGAAAGGGAAGAAACTTTCTTATTTTTTTAAATTTATTTCATTTATGTGTATGTGTGTTTTGTCTGCATATATGTCTATGTACCACATGTTTGTGTGCTGTCTGTGGACACCAGAAGAGTATCAGATCTCTTGGAACTGGGAATTTAACCCAGCTCCCCTGGGTAAACATCCAGTGCTCTCAACCTGTGAGCCATCCCAGCACCCAGACTTTCTTAATTTATAAAGAATATCTGTTTTTAAAATCTATGGGAAAAATTATCCTTGAAAAGGTGAATGTCCATTAGATACTGTGGTGCGTACTTGTAACCACATTTGCCCAGTGGCAAACCAACAGGGACTACAAAGCAGAACTATCTCAAAGGGAAAGAAAAGGTGATGTCATATTTTTACCCTTAAAAGGAGGAAGTTGTTTGGCAGTGCTCGAAATCAGAACCTTTAGTAAAGTAGGAAAACATAATGTGTAGATAAGTTCAACTAATATAGATTTGAGAACTATAGTAGAGTTGCTAAATACAGTCAGTTTCAGAAGGTAAAGATTTCTTCTGGAATACAAGGTCTCTAAGATTTTAATAATTACTCCCCAATTGGTTTCTGGGGTTCGGTGCCATTCATTAACATTCCAGGAGTCTCACTTGTTTTCATTAAACCATCAAAATTAATCTAAATAACACGTAACCCTGGGATGATCGTGCACGCACCTCTACAAATGGATTACATTACTTTTCTTCTTGGTCCTTGGGGTGAATGAATCCAGAACCTAGCATGTGCCAGGCAAGTGCTCTGCGACTGAGCTGTAACCCTAGACCTTGCTCTGTTTCAGGTATGTCTTGCAAAACGTAAATTTAACAGTTTTGAATCATGTGTCCAAAGGCTCCTAGAATCTGTACACATTTGAAGACCGCCTCCCTTAAAAACAAACAAAAAAAAACCGCCTCGGGAGAAAAGCGGTAGAGCCATGAAGCGGAAACGCTTGTTGTTTTGTCATCATGTTGCCAATGCGCCACCCTTCCTTTTCCACACTCGAACATCTAGTCCTATCATCATTTTATAGCCCAGAATTCCAAAATCGTGTGTGTGTTTCTGTTTATGAAATGGGTGGGTCTTTTATTTTTAATATTTTTCCACACTCGAACATCTAGTCCCATCATCATTTTATAGCCCAGAATTCCAAAATCGTGTGTGTGTTTCTGTTTATGAAATGGGTAGGTCTTTTATTTTTAATATTTTTCCGCTGAACCCCTCATGCCTGCACTCCATTTTTCATACATAGGGACTTGGATTCAATTCCCTCCAACATGATAGATTCAGCCAGGGTATCAGCACGGTCATTTGGAAAGCAGATGTGGAAAATGGCAGGCTCTGTTACCCTACCAGTAACACTCTGTGTTCTCTGCACCTCATTACCCACCTCATCCCCACTCCTAAAGTTACAACTCATGAAGTTGTTAAATATAAATTGAATGTTCTTGTCAGCTGGTGAGATAATCCATCAGTAAAGTGCTTGTCCTATAAGCATGAAAACCTGTGTTCGATTGCTAGCACCTTTACAAATCCCAGGCTTAGTGTCCAGCACTGTGAAAGGTGGAGCTAGACCCTCGGAGCTCACTGGCCTAATCAGGGTGCAGTGAGAAACCCTGGCTCAAAAAATATGGTGAAAGTATAGAGAAATGGCTCAGCAGTTAAGAGCACTTGTTGCTCTCTTCAGAGGACCCGGGTTTGGTTCCCAGCACCACATGATCCATTGCTGTCCCTTTGCTTTGTCGACTCCAGTGTTCACCTCTTGTTAACAAACATCCATTCCGTTTATCCAGTACTGCAGTAGGTGGATTCAAAAAGACTTTTTTCTGGTGTCTTTGTCTGCCCATTCCTGTCATGAAACTTTAGTATTTTTGTGGGTATGACAGGAGGTGCATGCTCATCTGGATGCAGATTTGGCACTGCCAGGTCTGGTCAGCAAGCCCCAAAAATCCTCCTCTCTCCTCCCCCCAGCATTGGGATTACAAAGGCATGCCACACCATCACACCCACATTTTTAATTGACTTCTGGCTCAAGAAGGAATTAAGGTCATGACAAGTGCTTTACTGAGCCAACTCCCAAACTCAGGCATTAATTTTTATAACCAAAATGTCCATGTGTTCTGGTTTAGCTTGGTGGCAGAGCGCTTACTCCTTATGCATCCGAATAGAATATTAAGCATCAAAACTAATGGTAGGCAGGCATAGCATGGGTTAAGGTAGGTTAACCTGGGCTGCATTGTTAGACTATGTTTTATTTGAAATGGGGTCTCACTGTCTGTAGACTAAGCTAGCCTTGAACTCAGGTCTATTTTAAGATATCTAAGGATGTGTATATCAGAGTGTGTGCCTCTAGAAAGAGAAATAAGGATGGTATAGAAAACAGGACAGTCTGCCAGGGAGGAGGAAATTCGAAGTGTCTTGAAAAGACAAGGTCATCTCAGTGTTAGATAGATTGTCTTAGTTAAGGTTTCTCTTGCTGTATAAACACCACGACCATAAGCAATTTACAAAATTTATTTCATTTTACAGCTTTTAGTCCATCATCCAGGGAAGTCAGGGCAGGAGCCTAGAAGCAGGAACTGATAGAGGAGTACTCCTTACTGGCTTGCATGCACTTTATGGTTTGCCCATTTTCTTTCTTTTTAAATTGTATCTTAAGGACAGACATATATAAGTTTATGTTAATGGCATAAGCTCTTCTTAGTTCCTTATTTTTTGTTCACCTAATACTCAGCAGTCATGTATTAGCACTTTGACCATTATGAATCTGTGCATTAACTTCAGAAAGTGACTTCTGGCCAAAATCCAGAGCAGCACTAATTCATGAGTATTAGCAAGAATGATGGGGAAGTTCAGCCAATCACATTTGGCTAGGGCGTGGCCTCCTGG